>JAWZYV010014822.1:0-105730 GCA_038373885.1 Cheiracanthium punctorium | reverse complement strand
GACGTCGACAATCCGGAAAAAAGGTTTCGATTGCCGCCCTTCGCGTGGAACAGCGATCGGACCCTTCCGAGACTCGCCCGGTCGGCCGCGATTGCGCCAAAATGGACTCAGTCTTGGCGAAAATCCTTCGTGGAAATGGGTCGCGAGTCGCAGCGTGTTCAGAGTATTGGAGCGCAAGTGAAGTAGACGCACGGCTTTGCTTTCCCTGGCCTCTTTCTGCTCTTCCGTCAGCTTTGTTCCGTTTTCTTCGGGTCACCTTCATGCCAGCGGGAAATTGTCCTGGCCCTCTTAAACATCCGGAAAATCCAGACGCATACAAGAGTCGAGTTTTCCTTCAAACTGCTTGTACGCATCGGAATATCCAGGCAGGAAGTGCAAGCGAGGAAGGAGTTCGAGGTTCTGAAAGAATAAAAAAAACACAAATGAGTAGATAGCTTAGTTAATTGCGTGCGTTGACGCCGGTCACCTGCCCCATAAACACAAATCTTTAAGGTTCTTAGCGAGGCGTCCCTGTGCACAAGGTAACGAGCGCCATCTTGCCGACAAATTTGCCTCGGCGATCGCCTTACGATCCAGTGCGCGCTAACGGTGCTCGTCCGACGGCAGCTGCCTCCCGCAAAGTCCGAGAAGTGCGCGTCGGGCCCCTCGAGGCCGAGCGGGGCGAGGCGCGGACTCGCCGAAGACGCAATTCGAGGACTTAGCGAGAGGGAAATGCCGGAGTTGCTCTCGGCTACATCTTGCAAGTCAGTGGAAGTGGCTGAAGACGTCGACAATCCGGAAAAAAGGTTTCGATTGCCGCCCTTCGCGTGGAACAGCGATCGGACCCTTCCGAGACTCGCCCGGTCGGCCGCGATTGCGCCAAAATGGACTCAGTCTTGGCGAAAATCCTTCGTGGAAATGGGTCGCGAGTCGCAGCGTGTTCAGAGTATTGGAGCGCAAGTGAAGTAGACGCACGGCTTTGCTTTCCCTGGCCTCTTTCTGCTCTTCCGTCAGCTTTGTTCCGTTTTCTTCGGGTCACCTTCATGCCAGCGGGAAATTGTCCTGGCCCTCTTAAACATCCGGAAAATCCAGACGCATACAAGAGTCGAGTTTTCCTTCAAACTGCTTGTACGCATCGGAATATCCAGGCAGGAAGTGCAAGCGAGGAAGGAGTTCGAGGTTCTGAAAGAATAAAAAAAACACAAATGAGTAGATAGCTTAGTTAATTGCGTGCGTTGACGCCGGTCACCTGCCCCATAAACACAAATCTTTAAGGTTCTTAGCGAGGCGTCCCTGTGCACAAGGTAACGAGCGCCATCTTGCCGACAAATTTGCCTCGGCGATCGCCTTACGATCCAGTGCGCGCTAACGGTGCTCGTCCGACGGCAGCTGCCTCCCGCAAAGTCCGAGAAGTGCGCGTCGGGCCCCTCGAGGCCGAGCGGGGCGAGGCGCGGACTCGCCGAAGACGCAATTCGAGGACTTAGCGAGAGGGAAATGCCGGAGTTGCTCTCGGCTACATCTTGCAAGTCAGTGGAAGTGGCTGAAGACGTCGACAATCCGGAAAAAAGGTTTCGATTGCCGCCCTTCGCGTGGAACAGCGATCGGACCCTTCCGAGACTCGCCCGGTCGGCCGCGATTGCGCCAAAATGGACTCAGTCTTGGCGAAAATCCTTCGTGGAAATGGGTCGCGAGTCGCAGCGTGTTCAGAGTATTGGAGCGCAAGTGAAGTAGACGCACGGCTTTGCTTTCCCTGGCCTCTTTCTGCTCTTCCGTCAGCTTTGTTCCGTTTTCTTCGGGTCACCTTCATGCCAGCGGGAAATTGTCCTGGCCCTCTTAAACATCCGGAAAATCCAGACGCATACAAGAGTCGAGTTTTCCTTCAAACTGCTTGTACGCATCGGAATATCCAGGCAGGAAGTGCAAGCGAGGAAGGAGTTCGAGGTTCTGAAAGAATAAAAAAAACACAAATGAGTAGATAGCTTAGTTAATTGCGTGCGTTGACGCCGGTCACCTGCCCCATAAACACAAATCTTTAAGGTTCTTAGCGAGGCGTCCCTGTGCACAAGGTAACGAGCGCCATCTTGCCGACAAATTTGCCTCGGCGATCGCCTTACGATCCAGTGCGCGCTAACGGTGCTCGTCCGACGGCAGCTGCCTCCCGCAAAGTCCGAGAAGTGCGCGTCGGGCCCCTCGAGGCCGAGCGGGGCGAGGCGCGGACTCGCCGAAGACGCAATTCGAGGACTTAGCGAGAGGGAAATGCCGGAGTTGCTCTCGGCTACATCTTGCTATTCGATCATAAGGTACGTAAGCTGACTTCCCTGGAAAACTCAGCATATCTATAACCCCGCTTTTCAAATTCGACGAAGACGACCTTTACAATACATGGAGATATTTAAATCTTCCCTGAAAGGCTGTTGGATATTTGTTCTCCCTCTGATTTCTATTCCGAGGATAAGACTCGTAGTTCAACCAAATAGCCAGCTTGCCTGAGTAATTATGAATGTAAGAAGGTAATATTGCCTCATCTAAATAGCACCGTTTGAGATAATTATTTTAGCATGTGCATTAATAATTTTTTTTCGTGCACTTTTCCTTAAATTTGGTAAGAAATCCAAAAGTATACATAAAGAAGTATTCTTTCTCTTGTTTTTGTAATGCAGGTTGTCCTCTTGTCTCACTACTCTGCTATGCTAAACACATTATTTTCTGTACAGTGCTGGAAACACACATGTAGAGGCATCTGCTGTGGTAAAAAAAACTACATGTATTGTTTTACAAAAGAAAGGAAAGGATAGGAGTCTGTGGCGAGTTATTTAATTGATTTGTTAATAAATAAATTAAATGAAATTAGTCTAATTATGTGTGTGTAGTTTTCATCTTCCATTTAGAAAAATCTGTCCCTTGAAATATTGTTACTTCAACTCTGAGTTTGATAATGTTACACTTAATCAATTAAACATCTTACTGCCTTTCTAATATCTCCATGCATTTTATTATCGTCAAAAGAAGTAAATTACTTACACAAATCTTTAGTAGATCCCAACTCTAGTTCTAGTTGGCGTACTCCTTAGAAAACCTTGATCATTTGATTCAAAACTAAACACTTTTCATTAACAATCTCTGTACATAATTTTCAAATACAGAAAGTTTTTTTATTAATTGCCAAACCTCAATTTCTTTTAAACGACGAAAGCACAAATGGTGACATTCAATTTAACAACATCCTAGTACATACCAGTATGAGTGACAGCACTCATACTAACCACGGGGAAGGATATAATCAGAATTAAGACTGAATATGGCTCTAAATCTAAGGAACAATCACACAGTACTGAATGCAATTTACAAATATTAAAATTTTCATTTAAGGAAAAATTTAAGTAAGAGGCAAAAAGTTATACTAGAAATTCATGAATAATTTATTGTAAATATTATACTCATTAAACATCACACAAAACTTTCAAATCTGATAATTATATTGATTATAGAGACTGTGACAGGACTCCGCTTGTAGATTGACAAGATATTCCACATAAAAAGAAGTGATGAAGTCACAGACCTCATCAACCTTACAATGGACTAAAAATCTATTAACAGGTAATAGGGATTCCATAAACAGTGTTTGTACACCCTCAGTGAAACCTGGAAAACTCAGGTAATTGAAAATGAGCTCTTAAAATTAAGGGAAGTTTCATGGAAAAATGTAATTTTCCTTTAAAAACCCGAAAATCAACCCTGGAAAATTTACACTTTCTTTATTTTTACGACCTCCACCCATTTAATGGCTAACTACTTCCTTAATGATGGACTCACACAGCCGGAAATGAATGCATACAAGATGAATCATCTATCACATACAACTGCTTAAGACGAATGGCACACTTGCTTCTCATTTTGTCTGCTGTTCTGAACATTTGTGATTGCTCCCATTTCTTAGTAGGAATGGTTAAATTAGGAAGGTACTACTCTTTGTGTGTTGTACTGTGCACAAAGTTAGATTGTGTAATACTTTTGTCACGTGTATAGGAACACTGCTGATGTTTGCTAGAATACAATGTATAATGGTAGTCATAGTGTAAAATATGTCATTGTTTATGCATAGAATTGCTTGGTTACTAAGTTCTAAAGAATATTGAAATTTTTACCAATAACCTTGTACACAGACAAAAGTATAAAGAACTTATCTTGGAACTATCAATCATTACGTGGTTATGAAAATTCCTTTTCACTCCTCTAAAGCTTTTGCATAATTCCTGATTTTTTATAAGTCAAACTGAATATGAAACTATGTTTGAAATAAATGTAATCCATTGTTTATGATATAGAGGAGGTGCATAATTTTGATTGCCATAATGCTATCATAATTTCATTACCTTAGAGTAGGGTATAAATAAAAAGTAGTTACTCAGTAATTTTTTTTATGTTTATTTTTTGCAATAACCCCAGTGGCAGAATTTTGTCATGCTTTCTGCGACAACCTGCAGAAATACATCAGCAGATCAATATATATATATATATATATATACGGATGCATATACACACAAAGATGTGGGGGGCATTTAAACATTGTTAATTGAAAATTACAATTACATAAGATTGGTCTTCAGTGCAGTTTTCAACTCTGTTAAGACAATTTGTCTGCAGTGGATCGTTCTGTTTCTGCAACAATGTCGTTGTGTTTACCCTGTTTTTGCCACAGGGGCGATAACCTGAACATTCATGAAAAGCACCAGGAAAACTGGGAATTCATTTTGAAAAATGAGTACGAACCCTGATAAATTATGTAATACTTGAAGAGTGGGGAGTAGGTATGAATTTGACAAAAAAGGAAAGAGTCTGAAAGAAAGTGCAAACAATATTTAAGAAATAATACTTATGAATTTCAAGTTCAATAAATAGCGTAATTCTTACTGTTATTGAATCATCCTACTTATATACAATAAAGCCTTAATAATAAAAAAAGTTTCAAAAAATTGAAAACCTGAATTTTTTGAAACATTGAAAAAAGTCTAAAAATCAGACAAAAGACTGAAGAATTTCATCCCTGGGGGAGGGGTTTTAATCAAATGTACAAAGTGTGGCCGTAAGGAAGAGAGTCAATGATGCTGTTAAGAAACACTTGTGTTGACATGATTTTTTTTTTTTTTTTTTGCAAGCACTTATTGCAATTTGCGTCCTGGTTAAATATTTTCACAGTTATAGCAAGTTTAAATGTAAAAGACCTAAATCCCCCTAACTCAAAATAATTTTGGCCAGAAAGTCATTCTAAGCAAATTAATAAAGGCATAACGTTGATTACTGTCTGTAAAAAGGTATTATTTGGTAATTTAAATTTTGTTTTCTCTTCATGAATAATAATATAACATGTTTTACATTATTCGAATGTATAAAATTTTATTAATACAGTTGTCCCTCCATTAAGGGACACCACTATTTAAGGAATAGTTTTTTAAGTCTCAGTCTCTTTAGATAGGGATAGTGATGCATTTCCCTTCAAATAAGGAACAGTGGCAGAAATAAATGTGTAATTCAAGAATTGAGGGGGGATCCATTAAAAATTCTCATCAACAAAATTGCAATCTAATTTTTTTATCCAATCCTAGGTCAGGAGAGGATGACAATCCTTTTAAAGTGGGGAATTTCAGTTCTATTGTACTTGGGGATAAAGGATCTAGATAGGGTTGATAGGGAAGCAGATTTTACCCAAAACATGCAAACATTCAACAAAGGAAGTGACAAAACAGGTTTTAGACAGTAGTTTACTAGAATGGAACAAGGAGTGTAATTTTTAGTTGATAGCATTTATGTAGAAAATGCAGAGATAAAGTTGTACAGTTTTATAAATCTGATCTTGCAATGTTTTTTTAGTTTTTGAAATCAATTTGAAAAGGTTATCTTTCAAAGACAAGGTTAAAGTGATAGAAGTTGCAGACTAAAATACTTAGCCAAGACAGTTAGCAGAGAGGTATGGAATAAGGAAAAATCAAGTGAGCAATGTATTAAAGTGTAAATTAAAAGATTATGGATTACAAATTCGAATGAGGACACTAAACTGAAATTTAGAACGATTGAATCATGTAAAATTGATTCAGCAGTACTTAACTGGTTTTTCTCAATAACAGTAAAGAATATTGATGTGAGTGGACTACTGATACAAGAACAGGCTGGGAAAAGTTGCTGAAAGTGAAGGCATTGCAGAATTTAATTTTGCAATGGATGGTTAGAAATGTTCCAAAAAACACAAAAAATGATTTGTGGTGAAAAAAAACTCTGGATATCCAAACTGTAAGTGAATGGAAAGAGAAACTGATTAAAATTTGGAAGGGATGCGAATCAATATACTGAATGCTGACAAAACAGGACTATTTTTCCGTGTTTTACAAAGCAAAACTATGAGCTTCAAACACGAAAAGTGTAGTGGTGAAAAATCTTCAAAGGAGTGTCTTGCAGTTTTGTGCTGCAATGTAGAGGGTGATTTTGAGATGCCTTTGGTAATTGGTAAATCCAGAAAACCAAGGAGTTTCACAAATATAAATTCATTAAAAGTACAATGGGAATTGAATAAGAAGGCGTGGATGTCATCAGACATAATGACAAAATGGCTGACTGCATTCGTAAGGAAAGCAGGTAGAAAATTTTTGCTTTTCATGGGCAATATTACTTCATATCCACAGAATATAAAACTTGGATCAATCAAAGTGTTTATTTCCCTCCAAATACAACAACAATATTACAACCTTTAGATCAGGGTGTAATTAGAAGCTTCAAACTTAGAGGTTTGTTTCTACGCCACATTTTCTTCATGGCTTCTTAATGCGAAACTAGTGATCAATTTGCCAAATCGGTAAATGTACTAAATGCTGTACACTCCATAGCAGAAACATAGTGACACGGCAACATTGTCGCAGAAACAAAATGATCCTCTGCACACAGATTGTCTTCAACAGTTGAAAAACACTTTGAAGACCACATTCATGTCTTCCACCAATAAGTAATCAGATAAATTGCTCATTTAGTAATGTAAAGAAATAACTTAACTTTATTCATATTACCTACTGAAGTTGATTGCGCAAAACTAAGAGACCGCAGTAGACATTGGATTCTTCTCATGGCAAATGTGCATTTTAGTGGTAGCTCAGCTTATATGGCACGGCGATGATGAAGATGCGACTTGAGGTTAGTTGACATGTTACATCCAATGACAGTACTTGATGTCAATATTGATGAATGCATAAGATCCTTTTGATTAAATCAATGCAAAAATTAATTGGATTAGTTCATCAACTGAATATTAGTTATACTCTGGGGAAAGGTAGGATTAGGGGGGGGGGGGTTGTCTCCTGTGGAAAAAAGAAATTATGTAAAAAATGTTGTTTTTTTTTTTAATATCCTACACACAACCTTGGTTTTTAAACCACCAATCTCTGTCAGGCAGCCCAATACAATCTTGAAATAATCTCGCTCCTGGTGTCTAGGAAAGAAGAGGACTGGGACAAGAAACTTCCATCTTCTTCACACATTCCCAGATGCTATTCGGAAGAGATTTTTGTCTTCCTGCCAATGTAGTATTCGCCAGGAGAGTACATGGAAAATCTGCAGGCACAGGGCTCACAACAGAATTTCAAGGTTGATTCTGGGTAAAAAAGGAGTTATTTTAATCATAAAAGGGAGCTGTTTTCTCTGAAAAGAGGACTTGTTCTGTTTTTTTTTTTTTTTTTTTAAAGCCTATACAGAAAAGGGAAATTGATTTTAGGGTGATGCACATAAAAGCCTTATGTGCAACCTTATAGAATTTATATTTTATACAACAGAAACACTTCACTTGTGTAACTAGAAACCCGACTAATTCATAGCAGTTATAATTTGTATACACATAAAATATCTGCTTGTGTAATACAATTTTAATGTTCCAGGAAATGTTTATCGTAATTTTAATGTTTCTTTAATATTAACCAGGGGGAAGGGAATCCAGGAATTTTTTCCAGGATCCTATTTTTCTGAATTTCAATATTCATTTTTGGCATTTTTCATGGCAATTTTTGAAAAAGTCACTTTTCTTCTTAAAATAATTTACAAGACAAATTAAAATATACAATAGGATGCCATTGAACGGTTGTTTTAATTAATAGTAATTTTGTGAAGGAAGCATATAGTCCAGGCAAATTAGACCAAAAAACAGCAAATGGGGGAAAAAATTTATATATTTTTTAAACTTGGGGAAAACACTAATTGGGTATGTAGTTGTATGAAAAAGAAAAGTTCCCCCCATGTCGAGTTGCCGCATCCCCCCCTCTTTGGCCCCCCCCAAAAGGTCACTTTTTTAGTTTTTCACTTCTATCTCAAAAACCGTTCGTCTTAGCAAAAAAATGTCAATTATAAAATGAAAGCTCATAAAATTTCCTACAAGATTGTAATTGGTTATTTTTTTCTATGTGCAATAGCTTTCGAGATATGTTTTAGATAAAATCGCAAATTTTTGGAAAACGCTTCTTTTTATCCCGATTTTTAACAATTTTGTCTTTTAACTCTTCAACCTTCAGTTTTACAGCAATTGTTTATATAACAACAATAACAAAGTTGTAGAGTATTCAATTACCTTTAAAGTGAGTTATTATTTGTAATTTTATCTTTAAATGATCAAAAGTTATTGCAATTTGAAATTTTCAATAAATTTAGCAAATTCGAATGAAAACTACATTGTGCGTCAAAGTATGACAAAATCTAGGAAAAAAATTATACAGTTTTGAAAGTTGAGGAAAACATTGATTGGGGATGTAGTTGTATGAAACTGAAAAGTTCCCACCTCTCGGGGTGCCGCTTCCCACCTTTAGCCCCCCCCAAAAAAAAACATTTTTTTTTTATTTTTCCATTTATCTCAAAAACTGTGCATGTTAGGAAAACATTTGTCAGATACAAAATGAAATCTGATGAAATTTCCTACAAGATTGTTATGGGTTATTTTTTCTATATGCAAAAGCTTTCAAGATATACGTCTTAGAAAAAATCGCAAATTTTTGGAAAACGCTTATTTTTATCACTATTTCCCCACTAGCTTTGCCTTATAGCTCTTCAACCATCAGTTTGACAGGAATGGGTTTAAAGCAAAGTTTTAAAGTATACAATTGCCTTTAAATTTAATTTTTATATGTAATTGTATTTCTAAGTGATCAAAATTTACAGCAATTTGAAATTTTCAATGCATTTTAGGAAATTTGAATGAAAAGTGCATTGTGTGTTAGAGCGCAAGAAAAAACTTAGGAAAAAGCTTATAAACGTTTGAAACTTGGGGGAAAACACTGGTTGCGTATGTAGTTGTATGAAACAGTCTCTAGGGGGGGGGGGGGGGGGCACATACCCCCTCCCCCTTAAAGTTCCCTTTTTAGATTTTCATTTTTATCTCAAAATTGGTGCTTCTTAGCAAAAGCATGCCAATTACAAAATGAAAGCTGATAAAATTTCGTAGAAGATTATAATTTTTATTTTTTTATGTATCGAATTATTCATTATTTGATATCTTTATTATTAGTTTTTTTTTTCTATATTGAATAGCTTCGAGATATCTTTTAGAAAACCTCACAAATTTATGGAAAACGCTTTTTTCATCCCATATTTCAACTAACTTTCCTTTTAGCTGCTGATTATTAATTCAGACAATCGAACAGTCGAATTATCAAAATTTGTAATCTCCTTTTTTCAAGAAATTCCTCTCTCTTCTGTTACATTTTCCTTATCTTTAAATCCTGGTCCGAAAGTCTGGGAAAATTCTTCAATAGACAGCCAAGTGAAATGAGCGGGGATAACAAAGAACAATTTGGATCCCAGGAACTGGGGATGGAGAGAACTGAACTCATCGCTCTCTCTAGTTTATATGAAATGAAAACCAGCTCCAGAAACAATATTATTACTAATTTCATGAGGCTGCATTCAAACTTGCGGAAAGAAATGCACGTGTGTGAAGGCCAATTAGCGTTGTACAGCAGTGTGCAGGAAGACTGTGAGAATACATTTTTATAAAAATAAAATTGTTCCATAGGTTTGTTGCACTATTATTGTACAGATGTTGCACACAAGAAAAAGTGTGTTATAATTATGCAGTAATCTTTTTATTAATTTTGCTGACATTATTAATTCTGATGCTGAATGATCACTGGAATGCAAATGTCAAAGTACATAATATTGAAGAGATGTATTGCATTACAGAATTCTATTCATGTAAAAAATATCACTTTCAAAACATTTTTGGGGGGGTGGGAGAGGGGATTAATTTAGACTTTAGTACTAACATTTATGTGTTAACTATGAGTTTATATACGAATAAAATTTAACTAGTTCAGCAGAAACAATAGGCGGAAGGAAAAAAAAAAAGAAATAAAACCAAATCGTACCCTTATGTAATATAAATTATTAATATTATTGAAAAAAAGAACCGTTTTGCATAAAAAAATTTTTGGAGGAAAGGGGGATGCGCCCCCCAAGGTAGAGGAACTTTCCTGTTTCTTAATATTGCACCACCTACAAGTGTTTTCCCCAGGTTTCAAAACTTTATAAATTATTTTCTAGATTTTGTCGTACTTAGTCGAGCAATGTAGTTTTCATTCGAATTCTCTAAAATTTATTGAAAATTTCTAATTGCTATAATTTTTTATCCTTTAAAGATAAAATTACAAATACAGTGGAACCCCGATCTATCGTTCCCACATTCATCGTTTTATTTGTATGGTCCCTGCACGAGTTGTATTTAAATAACGTCAACGAAACCCGCATTCATCGTTCGTCAAAAAATCCCTTTCCCGCTTTCATCGTTGTAAAATATTTCTCCTGACCGAAGTGAAATCGAAATTCAGATGGATTCATATGGCATACAAACTTAAATATTTTCTGGTATGATTTCTTGGGTTGATGATGGTGTAGATGAAGAGTTGTTACATAAAGCAGAGCATGTGGTGTGAAATTTAGTGATTATATTTCCTTTGATATAGACGTAGCGACGTATCTTAAGAATGGAAAAAATGTGTGGTGATGCAAAAAATAAAAGTAATGGCGAAGAAGCGGAGAATAATGTTCATGCCGATGAGACTGAGCCTACACTAGTGCCAAGTTTATCGGACGCAATTACAGTATTTGAAATTGTATGAACTTTTATGTACAAACATGAAAACACGGAAATTTTAAAGATTTACAAGAAAAATATTGTAAATCTTTAAAATTTTCGTTTAATTAAAAAAATTAAGAAAAAACCCAGCGTAAAATTACTGATTTTTTAGAAATAAATATCACTTAATTTTCTACAACTCCAATTTGTTATTTTTTCGGTTTGGTTACAAATTCAGTGTTTTTGGTAAACTGTATACATCGTGTGCGTTCATAAACATTATTTTCTTCGTATTTTGACTTTAACCCGCATTCGTCGTTTTCCCGCATGCATCGTTTTTTTTTCTACGCACCCCTTGAAAAACGATAGATCGAGGTTCTACTGTAATAACTTATTTTAAAGGAATTGAATACTCCTGTAAAAGTGAGGGTTGAAGAGCTAGTATAACACATAGTGGAAAATTGTGATTAAAAGAAGCGTTTTCCAGAACCTTGCGATTTTTTCTAAAACTTATATCTCGAAAGCCTTTGTATCTAGAAAAAAAAATAACCCCCAACAATCTTGTAGGAAACTTCCTCAGCTTTCATTTTGTAACTGACAATTTTTTGCTAAGACGTACGGTTTTTGAGATAAAAGTGAAAATCCCAAAAAAGGACCTTTTTTAAGGGGGGGGGGCTAAAGGGGGACGTTCCCCCACCTGAGAGGGGGAACTTTTCTGTTTCTTACAACTACATCCCCAACCAATGTTTTCCCAAAGTTTCAAAACTTTATAATTTTTTTCCTAGATTTTGTTGTACTTTGACGCGCAATGTAGTTTTGATTCAAATTTGCTAAATTTATTGAAAATTTCAAATTGCAATAACTTTTGATCATTTAAAGATATAGTTACAAATAATAACTCACTTTAAAGGTAATTAGTACTCTACAACTTTGTTACGAAAACAATTGCTGTAAAACTGAAGGTTGAAGAGTTAAAAGACAAAATTGTTTAAAAATCGGGATAAAAAGAAGAGTTTTCCAAAAATTTGCGATTTTGTCTAAAACATATCTCGAAAGCTATTGTACATAGAAAAAAATAACCAATTACAATCTTGTAGGAAATTTTATGAGCTTTCATTTTATACTTGACATTTTTTTGCTAAGACAAACGATTTTTGAGATAGAAGTGAAAAACTAAAAAAGTGACCTTTATGGGGGGGCCAAAGGGGGGGATGCGGCACCCCAAGAGGGGGGAACTTTTCTGTTTCATACAACTACATACCCAATTAGTGTTTTCTCCAAGTTTCAAAAATATATAAATTTTTTCCCCCCATTTTTCTTAATTTGACTGGACAATAACAGTTCATAAAAACTAAAATTTTAATCCTTTATGTTCTGATGGCAGTTCCAAGTCCCATCAGTAAAATTACTTAATAGGACATAAATCTGCAATAAATCACCAACGAGGTTTTGATTTCATGAAGTTTAATACAAGATATTTCTAATGCTACATAAAAACTTCAAAACTTATTTTTCATACGTTAAATTAATTTGGGACAAAAAGGTTAAAAGATACAGCATAAAAAATTTATTTTTCAAATAGAAGTTTCAATAGAAACTAAATTTAATTATTGTTTTTTTTAATGTCATTTTTTATTTTATTTTTAAAAGGATGTAATCATACAGTGCCAGTGACACTTTAGAGGCAGAAAAATTATTTTATCTATTGCTTTTTATTAACTGCATGCTTGCAGAGATGAGAATTTTTCTAACTTTTAGCTGTTTTTAAATTATTTTTCAGTTTCTTTACTAGCTCCAAGTGCTTTTTTTTCGTTTTTGGAGGGGGTAGGGAACTTTGACATTTGCTTCTTTAATCAATTTTATCTTTTCCTTCCCCACCCCCTGTAAATTAATCATTGTAAGATTTGGATGTAACACTTACAGAAGCAGCGGGTTCTAAGTGATTGGTACTAGTTCAGGCTTGGTTTGAAACTGCATTGCCTGCAGCAAGTTTTTAAAAATCTTAAGGGGAAAAAGAGACCAAATTATCTAAAAAAGAGAGTAAGGGAACTTTTTTTTAAGGGGAGGGAGGGGGGCAGATATAACAACTACATGCACATAAAAAATAAACAGTATTTGTGAAATATTTTACATAAGATAATTTGGAATATGAAACTCACTGACTTATATTTTTAAAACTGCATTTAAGAAATAATTCACAGTACCCTTTTAAAACATCACAATTATGTCTCATTAAGAGGTTACTCTAGCAAAACTAACACATTTAATTTGAATCTTTATGAAAAAAATAAAGTGCTTTGCAAACAGTTTTTTTTTTTTTTTTTTTTGTGTGTGTGTGTGTGTATCAACACATCGAGAATGAGACTTCTGAGTTGTCATAGTAAGGTGATTAAGGCAAAAAGCTTCACTTTAATATGTTTAAACAGTTCAAACATACAGTATTTCATAATATAAATGAGCAAGAAGATAATGGCATAACATCACATATAAAAGCGTATCATCATCCAATAGATGAAAAGTTTGTAATAAAGTGAGTTCAGAATGGCTAGAATCCATAGCTAGCAGTATGGAAAAGGGACCATTTGTGAGGCCTGCAAGCACAGTTTGAAGACGTGCATCATTTTCCTCGAGTGCGGATCAACCTGAACAGGGAGAAGATGAAGACTCGTTATGACACCAAGGCTACAGGACACAAGTTCAACATATGTGACAAAGTTTGCCTATGGAATCCTACTCGACAAAAAGGCCTGTCTCCCAAACTGCAATTGCGGTAGTACGGTCCTTACACAGACTAAACAATATCATCATACAGATTTGTAAGTCACCTAACTCGAAACCAAGAGTCGTTCATTACGATCAGCTAATCATTTACAAAGGTTTTAATTATTTTAATATTGGACAATGGTCACTATGGCGTAGTTCTTCCTTTCCTTCATCTTTCATTTTTTTCTTGTCCCTCTCTTCTCTTCCTCTCTGTACTTACGATCTATTTAGTGTGCATACTTGTAACATATTTGTGTATTCATTTGTTAACTCTATTATTTACAGTGGCGGATTTAGGTCTTGAGAGGCCCGAGGCGCAACTCAATTTTGAGGCCTTCCCCCCCCCCCCGAAAAAAAAAAAAACGTTCACTAACTCTATACCTTTACATTGAGTGTTCTATGTATACCTTTTTTATAGTAATTAATGTTTTACTTACCACTGTTTGGTGGCTGTATTTAAAATATTGCAAACGTTTTAATTGAAGTATCTGATAATTCTTGGTTATAAAAAAATACTTTATTTCAAATTTAGTATTTATTTGTATTTTTAATAATCTAGTAGTCTATAAAATAGTATTTGTAAATTATTATAATAAATTTCACTGTTATTTGCTAATAGCAGGGTACATTTTGAACATCAGTTGGACATTTTTGAAATTTTTGGCAATGGACTAACTGACAAAGTACGAACAAGAACAAAGAAATGTGAATTTTTAGATTCTGTATTCTCTAATTGTAAAGTATGTCTGAAATATAAATGTTAATTTATGTTTAAAATAAAATTATTTTAAAATATTTTTACTCCTGTCTACAAACAAGTATAAAGAAATCATTTTTATATTTATAGATTAATACATTAAAAAAAATCTTTTACCTCATGAAACTTAATAATTTTTGTACTACGTTTCACTTTTCACGATTAACACTAGTAAATAAACATCAGCACCTCTAAGTATAACCCAATAAATGCAATTTTGTATTGGTTAATTTTCAGTATTACTTGATTATGTTGAATAACTTTTTGTGGACCTCTGGTATATGGCTTGTTTCAGCCATAAAAGTTTTGTGTACTTAACAGTGACTTTTGCGGGTCAGTACAGGGAAGACTTCATCAGAAACATGATTTTGACATCCCAAAGTTTAGAAGAATTTTATACATGGATAAAATGAACCAAAAATTTAACACTCCTGCAAAATAATAGTTATAGATATTTAAATACAGTAAAAGCTCGACTATCCGGAAAGCACGGGAAGCGTCGAATGCCGGATAAGTGAAAATTCCGGATAGTTGAGCTTCTAAAAGAAAAAAGAGAAACATTCGCCAGCCAAACCAGAGGGGGAGGGAAGGGGGGCATTATACGTGTGCACATTGCTCTATTTTTATTTATGCAGTTTTGTAACAAAGTTTTAATTGAATTTATGCTAATGCATGTTTATATTGCAGAGTTTAAAGATGTTACAAGACTTCTATTATAATATGTCTTTGCATCCTTGGGAAGATTAATAATAAATTAAAGTAATAACACCTGCCGATTTTCAAAGCTTAAAAGCTTTACACTAAGAGAATGATAAAATAATAATAATAAATCGAGTGTTATTTACTGTCCCCCTCCCTTCCTCTCGAGTTTCTGTTCAGAGATAACATATTCAAATCATTGGAATACCCAAGCCGGAAAGTAGGTCACGAATCACCACATTTAAATAATCTGCAATCAGCATGTCTGCTATGTGATTATTTTAGTGCAAAAGATGAAACATATCATAGTTCTGTGTCAATCATTAAAAAAAAATAAAAGAACTTTTTGAGAATAATGTAAACATATTGCTATAGTAATAAACAGTATGATCATGGTTTTATCTCCTTGTCGTCCTTTCTGTGCTTGCAGACGCAACAGTGAAATGTTGTATTTTTGTAATCATTTAGGCTGTTTTTCTTTCGTATTTTTAAACACACCATTGTAATTTATGAAAATATTAGTATTCTCTAGTAATTGGAAATTTGCACCTGTTGCCACTGTACTTTTTTGACAGCTGGAGAGGGGGGGCCACCATACTAATCAATCTTTTGAGAAGACACAAAAAAGAAAAAGAGGGAAGCTGAGAATTTTCCGGTTACTTGAGCTTTCCGGTTACTTGGATGCCGGATAATCGAGCTTTTACTGTATGTTAATAAATTTCCCACTTGAAACTACAAAACTGTAAACAGTTGTAGCAAACTGTAAACAAACTAGAAGAGAATGAGAAAAAATCATTATTTTAAGCAGATAAAATACAAAAAAGTATTACTGAGTTAAAAATAAATTCCACTTTTTATTGAAAATGTATATAAAGTTATCAAATATTTCTTTTCCAAAAAATTGTGCTTGCTACCTCACACATATCAACTCGTATCTGCTTAGTTATTGGTCAGTAAATATTATTACATCTTCAGAAAGTTCTTTCGATGGGGTTACAGTCACTGCAACTCACACATATGTATATGTGTGTGTGATAAGGGAGTGAAGAATAATCATTTTGTAAGGCAAAAAGTTTGACATGGGGTGGGTTGGGTTGGTTGTGACCCCCTAACCCCCCACAAGTGACTACGCCACTGATTTTAGGTGTATTTGAATATTTCACTGAATCATTTACATGAAGAATGGTTGAAATATAAAAAATATTTCATTTTTGACAAATTCGTTAATCAGAATCCATATAATCAAGCAGTTCAGGCTTTTCTCTTTTAAAATATCAGAAATATTCTTATCAACCTAACCACTTTTGGGTTGATGGGGGGAAAGTCTTTAAGGCAGCTGTTTGAATGTCCAGCTGGAATACCAAAGACTGCACCCAATCTGATTCATTCTGGACTCTCTGCACTTGCTTTTTGTTTTGTGGATCTAGGGAAAAAATAAAACAACACTATAAAAAAAAATCTAGGAAGTTTCCTTAGAAATAGAGGATAGTTGAGGTGCCCTAGAATTCCAAGGAACGTTACATGAAAATACCTGGAACTTATACTGAATAACTCTGGAAGGTTCCACTGAATTGTATATTGTTCAGTAAAGTTCTTGGTACTTTCATGTAACTTTCCTTGGAATTTAGGGCGATTCAGTTGTCTATTTGTTTCAAGGAACATTCCAAGACTTGTTTAGAGTTTTGGTCATTTTTAAGTGAAATGCGTGTTTTTTAAGTGAATCGTGAGAGCAATATTCGGTTAAGGGACAGGTTAAAGGGAAAATGTAAAGTTTTCAGATGGAAATGTTTATTTTCTCTATGGTATTTGTGAGTCTCTTTTCCGATTATTTCCAAGGAACGTTTCTTGATTTTTTACACTGAAATACAGAATTAAAGTACTAATTACTTATTTATAAGTAATTAGTGCTTTAATTTTGTTTGTAAACAGAAAGTATTAGTTATTAAAATATTATATTGTACTGTGTGTATTAAGGCAAACCTGTGTGAGGGGTATCTGCCTAAGATGAGGGTTGTCTTAGTCGAAGGACTTTCTAAGGAGTTCTAACGCATATTCACGTTTCATTTGGAGAAAGCCAACCAAGACACCATTAGATGGACAGCCACGCTACAGGGCCCAAACATGGGACCTTCACACTTTGGCAGTACCATTATGAGTGCCTTATCCGCTCGGCCATGGATGAGCTAAAGTATTAATTTAGATTATGATCCAATGAAGTGGGAAAGAGCCAAAGGGCACCAAGAAAATGTTGTTCAAAAGTGCTTTCTGTACTAGTAGTAATCCTAGAACTATGAACAAAGTTCCTTTCTTTTGAACAGAAATGTATATATATTTTCTTTTTGAGAACCGAATTATGAGGGCCCCCTTAGATTTGTGAGGCCTGAGGCACGCACCTCATGCCCCAATTGGGAAATCCGCGACTGATTATTTATTTATTAATGTGTATCTGCTTATTGTGTTTATTGATTACTTTTTTTAATTATGTTCTTTAGACCTATTATTAAGGGTTGTATTGTAAATATTTGTGCGACCTCCTAATTGGGGATTGTACTGCTCGGGATGTACTGCCTCCCAGATGTTAAAAATAGTTTTAAATTCGTATTCTACACATTAAATAAATAAGAGGCATTGCAGGGGCAAATCGGGCAGGGCGTTTCCATCACCATCTCAGAATTTCATGATTTTCTTTTATTGTGTTGCCTTACCCAAGGAAAGAACAAATCTGAAATATTTTTAATTTACCTCTTTTAGTTTTGGAGTTATGGGGGGTCAAAGTACCCCAGAGTAGCAACGTCGAATTAATTTAGGCCATTTTTGCCACTTTATTATCTCGACTGTGACTGGCTCAGAGGTGCTTCAGAGAATTTTTTCATTTTATCCTATAATATACCTTCTATATTAACATCTCAAATTGAAAATTCATTTGAAAATTGTCAGGGCCCCAAATTAGGGACCCTCAAAATACCTCCAACTTCATAAAAAATACAGTTTTAAGAATGCTTTAAATCTTGGCTCTGGTGCGACACAGAAAAAATTTTTGCACAGTGCAATTATATATCTTCATATAAAGTGAATCCAATGTTAAAATTTTTGAAGGCCCCCAGGGCCCTCCGATACGGGGCCCCAAACATGGTCCTTAGTGTTAATTTACGCAATTTCGAAGCATTGATACAACTGAAGCCGACTTCCCACAGGAGAACTATTGACATGGAGATGTAGTATAAACATAGCAGTTTGATATTATGAAAAAACATTTCTTGAAGGTACAACTTTTTCCAAGAAAAATCACACCCAAGAAAGAAGGAACATTCCACTGGCACACGTGGAGGCATTTCGGCATTACTTTTAGAAGTTTAATCGACAGTGGCAATATTGAAAATTAACTTATTCTTCATATATCTCAAATATATCCTCCATATATCACAAATAGTTCTTTTACAGGAGCACGCATAAGAATTACATTACGCTGAATGGGGATCTCTGCAACTAGTGAACCAATTCAAAAGATTTTTTTCACTGATAGAAAGCTACACTATTACTGAGCATTATAAGCTAGCTTTCAGCATGTAGCATAACTAGTTCTTTTACAGGGACACTCAAAAGAATTCCAGCACATGATGCTATATGGACATCTCTGTAACTACTGAACCGATTCTAAAGATCTTTTCACTGAAAGCTACACTATTCTTGAGTAACATAGGCTAAAATTCATGCATGTAGCATAATTTAGAGGAACACTCAAAATAATTCGTAAACATTGTAGTAAGTGTCTTCATTTGCCCATTCAAATTTATTCAAATTTTATTAAACTCCATTCATATTTTTGAACAGTGCGATTATATATCTTCATATAAAGTGAATCCAATGTTAAAAATTTTTGAAAGCCCCCCCATTGCCCCCTGGTATATTTTTTGAAAGCATCACAGTTTTCAAGGAATATTTAACACAGTCATCAAAAAATATATATCTTTCCATAATATGAAACTACTATGTTGAAACTACAGCTCCATGCCAATAGTTCTCATGTGCGAAGTCACAGCCAGCTGTACCTATGCTTTGAAATTGCATAAATTAGCACTAAGGACCATGTTTGGGGTCCCGTATCGAGGGCCCGGGAATTTTTTTTTTTTTTAATCACGTCAGAACCAAGATTTAAAGCATTCTTTAAAACTGTATTTTTTATGAAATTGGGGATATTTTTTGGGGCGGAGGGTGTTATTTGGGGGTTGTGCCTATTTTCAAATGAATTAAGTTTAGATGTTAATATTCAAGGTATATTATCAGATTTAAAAAAAATTCTCTGAAGCATCTCAGAGCAAATCACAGTCGAGAGAGTAAAATGGCAAAAATGGCCCTAAATTCTTCACTCCTCTGGGGTACTTTGACCCCCCATAACTCCAAAACTAAAAGAGCTAAATCAAAAATATTTCAGATAAGTTCTTTCCTTGGGTATGGCAACACCAGAAAAAAAAAATTCATGAGATTCTCAGATGGTTGAAACTTTCTTCTTTTTTTTACCTGATTAGCTCTTGCGATGCCTCTTAAAATGACTGGAAGGTAGAGGTCACAAAATATTGAACATTGGCTTTCAAAAATATTTAACACTGGATTCACTTTATATGAAGATATATAACTGCACTGTTCAAAAATTTCAATGGAGTTTAATAAAAATTGTGTAAATTTGAGTGGTGAATGGAGACAGTTATGACAATGTTTACGAATTATTTTGAGTGTTCCTGTAAATTATGCTGCATGCATGAATTTTAGCCAATGTTATTCAAGAATAGTGTAGCTTTCAGTGAAAAGATCTTTAGAATTGGTTCAGTAGTTAGAGATGTCCATATAGCGTCATGTGCTGGAATTCTTTTGAGTGTCCCTGTAAAAGAACTAGTTATGCTGCATACTGAAAGGTAGCCTATATTACTCAGGAATAGCGTAGCTTTCTATCAGTGAAAAAAAATTTCGAATCGGTTCAGTAATTACAGAGACCCCATACAGCGTAATGTAATTCTTATGAGTGCCCCTGTAAAATAAGTATTTGTGATATATGGAGGATATATTTGGGATATATGAAGAATAAGTTAATTTTCAATATTGCCACTGTCGATAAAAACTTCTAAAAGTAACGCCGAAACGCCCCCATGCGTGCCAGTGGAATGTCCCAAATAGGGAGGTACTTTTTGAGATTTTTCTTGGATACAGTTGTACCTTCAAGAAATGTTTTTTCATAATATCAAACTACTATGTTGATACTAGATCTCCATGTCAATATTTCTCTTGTGGGAAGTCGGCTTCAGCTGTACCAATGCTTCAAAATTGCGTAAATTAGAGCTAAGAAACATGTTTGGGGCCCCGTACCAGGGGGCCTTCAAAAATTTTTATCATTGGATTCACTTTATATGAAGATATATAACTGCACTGTGCAAAAAATTTTTCTGTATCACGCCAGAGCCAAGATTTAAAGCATTCTTAAAACTGTATTTTTTATAAAATTGGGGGTATTTTGGGGGGCCCTAATTTGGGGCCTTGACAATTTTCGAAGAATTTTCAATTTGAGATATTAATATACAAGGTATATTATAGGATAAAATGAAAAAATTCTCTGAAGCACCTCTGAGCCAGTCACAGTCGAGACAATAAAGTGGCAAAAATGACCTTAAATTAATTCAACGTTGCTCCTTTGGGGTACTTTGACCCCCCATAACTCCAAAACTAAAAGAGGTAAATCAAAAATATTTCAGATTTGTTCTTTCCTTGGGTAAGGCAACACAATAAAAGAAAATCATGAAATTCTGAGTTTGTGATGGGAACTTTTTTCTATTGACCTGCCCGATTTGCTTTTGCAACGGCTCTTAAATTTTGCATTTTGTTGCATCAAAATTGATTAACTAGAATGCGAGATATGGAGTTTTGGCTTTAGCTATTGGTTTATATAGTGTTTTCTAGAAATCTCAAATTTTGGTCGTAAGCCTTAGCTAATCTCACTTCTGGCCCCAAATTTGGCAATATTTTGCCAAAAAGTTACTGAAGGATTTATGAATGAATTAGTGAATCTGTGGACTGTATATAATTTTAAGCGCTGCTTCAAAGGTATTGACGAATAAAAAGAACAAGTTTGAATTCCAAGGTGCACTCACCTTTTTTTCTGGAATCTTTTCATCTTTATGTTGTCTCTTGACAAAACATCAATTTGAATTAAAAATACCATTTTGAATCTGAATCTGGTTTATTTCTAAACATATTTTATGGTTTACCGCTTAGTAAAGCGTCACACAAATTTCAAATTTACCTGAATACAAAAACAAAAGGAAAAGAACAAAACAAAAAACCACAGCCCGGGCTCCAAAAAAAAAAAATGACAGGTCCGCACTGTAATAAATGGAAGAATAATTATGAATTAATTAACACAGAATACAGAAATAATACAGAAAGGAATTAATTTTACATTTTAAAACTTGAATTTGAAAGATTTAAAAAGGTTCAAAAAAGTTCAGAGTCTTTGGAATGTACAGTCAATTGAGCCCGATCAGTGTAGTGCTGCCATCTAGTGGCAACTCATAAAGTTATTGTGGTTCTGAAACTTCAACATTCTCCCCCGCCGGGAGAAGCAGAGTCACTTTAGTAATGGGACGTTGAACTTCACCATTCTGAGTCCAAATGCTGACCACACGAACTCGATTATCAGGTCCAGGATAGGTACGGATAATTCTACCTAACTTCCATTGAAGAGGGATAGATTGTGGATCATGAATTACAACTAAGTCCCCGACTTGAAGATCAGCTCGTGGAGTGACCCATTTAGGTCTGGTTTGCAGATGGTGCAAATAGTCTCGGGACCAACGCTTCCAAAAATTTTGTTTTATTCTTTGAATGAGCATCCAACGAGCAGACAGACTGAGATTTGGTGACTTCTCACGTTCGGGAATTTCAAGAAGTGGGACTCCGATAAGGAAGTGTCCGGGGGTTAGAGCTCTAATATCTGAGGGATCTGAAGAAAGGGGTGTTAATGGTCTGGAATTCAAACAAGCTTCGATTTGGCACAACAGGGTACTCAATTCTTCAAAGTTTAGGATGGTGGATTTACAAGCTCTAACGAGATGATTTTTCGTTGATTTGACCGCAGATTCCCACAATCCCCCGAAATGAGGGGAATAAGGGGGGATGAAGTGCCAGTGGATGGAGTTTCTGGATGCAAAGTATTGAACACTTTCAGAGTACATGAGTCGAAATAATTGTTTAAGGTAGTTGGCCACGCCTTTGAAGTTTTTTCCATTGTCACTAAAAATGTCTGAAGGAAGTCCTCGTCTGGAAACAAATCGTTTCAAAGATGATAGAAACGCTGATGAAGATAAATCTGAGACAGCTTCTAGGTGCACGGCCTTGGTGCACATGCAGACGAAAACACAGATATAGGACTTCAATCTAACTTTGGATCTGGATAGATTTGGTTTGGTGATTACAGGGCCAGCGAAATCTAGACCCACCTTTGAAAAAGGACGAATTGGAGTTATACGCTCCACTGGTAACTCTCCCATGATTTGTTGGCAGGTTTGCTTCTTTAACCGTTTACAAAAAACACAATTATTTAAAATTTGACGAATGAAAGAGCGGCCATTTATTATCCAGTATTTTTGTCGAATTAGGGAAAGAATCAGTTGTGCACCAGCATGAAAGTGTTGTTGATGAAACTGTTCAACAATCAATTTTGTAATTACATGATTTCTCGGTAGAAGCACTGGATGCTTCTGATCTTGATTTAGTGACTGATGTTTGGACAACCGTCCACCAACTCTGATTAAACCTTGGTCATCTAAGAAAACATTTAAGGAAAGATATTTGTTGTTGGATGGGAGAGGTTGATTTTTCCTGAGTAAAGTCAGCTCTACGAATAATTCTTGTTCTTGAATCAATTTAAGAATGTGAGTAACAGCACTTGAAACTTCAGGGGTGCTGGCAAATCCTGTACGTCTCGAATGTCGATTGCAGCTACGGGCATTGTGAATGAATCTTAAGCACAGTGCAAGGACTCTGCAAAGTTTTGAAAACGAAGAGAACTTGAGCAAGAAATCAGGAAAGCTCTTATGACTGGATGCTGCAACGTGAATTAAATTTTCTTTGCAATTTTCTGATGAACCCTCTGAGGACTTAACGAAGAATAAGGGCAATTTAATGCTGGAATTAAGCCAGTCAGGCCCATGCCACCACAATTTGTGATGCAAAAGTGTTTTTGGTAGAATGCCTCTAGAGGCACAGTCTGCTGGATTCGATGAACTATTGACATAAGTCCATATGGCTTGTGGCATAAGTGATTTGATTCTGTGTGCTCGATTTGTGACGAATTGGTTTCCTTTGACTGGAGGAGATTCGATCCAATTTAAAACAATTTGTGAATCGGACCACAAATAAATTTCATTTACCGCAAAGGGTAACGATTCTAATATTGTTGAACATAATTGGGCAAGCAAAAATGCAGCGCATAACTCTATTCTGGGAAGAGAAACGGGTTTTAAAGGATTGACTCTGGTTTTTGCTGCGACAAAGTTGACTGAAATTTCACCAAGAGAAGACACTGTCCGAAGGTATACCACTGCAGCGTAGGCCTTGCCAGATCCATCGCAAAAGCCATGAATCTCTATGTGGTTCTCTGCTAGAAGTTGACAGTTCAGGTATCTTGGTATGCCAATAGACTTTAAGAGTTCAACTTGAGAACTAAACTCATGCCAGGATTTCAAAATGGAATCTGGGACTTGATCATCCCAAGCACACTTGTCTTTCCATAGTTCTTGCATCATGATTTTGAGCATGATCGTGGTTGGGGCTAAAATCCCAAAGGGATCAAAGATTTGAGCTATCATCGATAGCAATTCTCGCTTGGTGTGCACTGATTTAACACTAGTCAGATGAATTTTCAAGGAGTCTTCTGCCGAATTCCAAACTAGGCCCAGGATTTTTTGGGAGGAATCTTCTGAAAGCTTTACGTTTTGCTTAGTGGATTTAAGATCCTCAGGAAGATTTTCAATGACTGAGGGCACATTGGAAGCCCATTTTCTAAGTGTAAAGCCTCCTTGATCTAAAACGTGATTTAAATCTTTGACTAACTGTGTTGCTGCATCAATAGAATGCGACCCACCAAGGTAATCATCGACGTAGAAATTTTCGAGAATTGACTTTGCAGCAATAGGAAATTCTGAAATATAGTCTTTTGCAAGTTGTTGCAATGTCCTTATAGCTAGGAACGGAGCACAGGCAGTTCCGTATGTGACTGTTAACAATCGGAAACTAGTAATAGATGCATGTGGCTGGAATCGCCAAAAGATTCTCTGAAAGTCGACATGTTTAGGATTTATTAAAATCTGCCTGTACATCTTGGCGATGTCTCCGGTTAAAGCTATTGGGTATGATCTAAACTTAAGAAGAATCTTCAACAAATCGGGTTGTAATTTTGGACCTATTTCAAGAAAATCATTTAAAGAATGTCCTGATGTACCTTTAGCCGAAGCATCAAAGACCACCCTCACTTTAGTTGTCGTGCTGTCTTCTTTCAAAACCCCATGATGAGGCATGTAATAAAAATTTCGACTATCAAGTTCAGATTCTGGGACTGCTTCCATATGATTTAGGTCAATATATTCTTGCATAAAAGCATGATATTGCTCTTTAAGCTTAGGATTTCTATTCAGTTTAGATTCTAGCAAATAGAAACGTTTTAATGCATTTGCTCGTGAGTCACCTAGATTTGGATCTTTTTTGAAGGGAAGATCAACCATATAACGTCCAGACTGAACTCGTTTAACCGTTTGTGTGTATTTTTCTTCAGAACTGTGAATTGGTGTTACATCAGGCAAGGATTCAATTTCCCAAAATTTCTGAAGATCACGAGTCAATTCGACTGTAGCATGACAACTAAGACTTGTTTTGGAATGTTGGGAAGGATTTGAATGAATGACTCCCGAGAGTAACCATCCCAATTTAGAATTCAGTGCACAGGGAGTGCCTTTAGGACCCAGAATAGATTCTCCTAAAATTATTAAGGGAAATAAATCTGCACCTAGCAACATTTCAACTGGGCTGGAAATATAGAATTTGGGATCTGCTAAAGGTAGACCTTCCAAATGAGGCCATGAAGATCTCCGAACAACAAAATTAGGAAGATTTACGGTCACATTATTTACAACTAACGCATTCACATCAAAGGTGTCATTATTATAGCAAGACTTTAGAATAATGTCAACTTCATAAAGAGCAGTTTCTGCAACAATATTGTTGACACCGGATATTCTATGACTTGTTTGTCGAACAGGTAAACCTAGCCTTTTAGCACAAGAGCTTGATACGAGAGATTTTTGACTTCCACAATCCACCAGGACCCTGCAGGGTACAAACTTTCCAGTATTTGATTTTAGAAGAACTATGGCAGTAGAAAGCAAAGTTTGACAACTGTCATGGGTACTGGTCAAACAACTAGAATTAATGGAAGCTTGACTTTGTTCGTGGTTGTTAATACTGGTATTTTCACTAGCCGGGGAAGAATTTAACTTAGATTTTTCAAAATGGAGAAGTGTATGATGTTTAGAGTTACAGTGACGACATTTTGTAGAAATTAAGCACCGGTTAACAAAATGATTGCTTCGTAAGCAATTCATGCATAACTTTTTATCTTTCACAGTTTTCTACCTATCTTCAACTGATTTTCTAAGAAATTGAGGGCACTTGAAAGGTACATGCGATTCCGAACACTCTGGGCAACTAGAATTATTCGATTTGCTGTCTGAATTAGAAATGACAGCGTTAGACAGAGACTTCTTCAAAGCCACTTTTGGTTTACTTTCGGTTTTGGAATGAGTGTCAGCAATGTCCTGTAAACTTCTTGCTTGTTTTTCAAGAAATAAAATAAATTCATCATAGGTGGGAAAAGAATCACTTTCTAAAGCCAATTCCCACTGCCTCTTTAAATTATCATCTAATTTTAACTGTAGGTTGTAAACAAGAATTAAATCTACAAAAGAATTAAATTCAAAATTCAAACATTTCAAATTACGTACAGCTTCATTACAGTTATCTAACAAATCAAGAATTGATTTCCGACAGTTTGGTTTCAACGGTTTTGAATTAAAGAATTTATTTAACTGTGCATAAGCTAGATTTTTTTTATTATCAAATCTCGAAATTAATGTTGCCCATGCTTCTTTATAACTAGAGTCTGTGATTGGAAATCCTTTTATTAACTTGCTGGCAGAGCCAGTGACTGACGCTTTTAAATATTGCAATTTCTGCAGCTCCGAAAGCTGAGTGTTCTCATGAATAGTGCTTTCGAAGATTTGCTTAAAGCTTAGCCAATCGTCCAAGCTACCACTGAAATGATATAGGTCGAATTTGGGAAGCTTCACCGATTGTTTTGAATTTTCATCGACATTTGTAACAACTTTAGTGTTCTGAGAACACAAGATTTCAAATTTTGAATCAATTTGACATTTAATGCGAACTATTTTTTCCGCCCATTTTTCATTATCCTCAATTTCTTTCTTCAATTCCTCTAAATCAACAATAACATCAATTTCAGTATTTATACTTTCTAACTGACTTTGTTTTTCACGAATCTGACTTTGCACTACCCTTATTTCTTGAATATCCAAAGGGTCAGAATCTAGTATTTTTAAAGTTTTAGTTTCTAATTTCGTCACTGACCCTCTAAGAATTGTTCGCTTAGACTTTAATTTATCTAATTTCGTAGCTATAACAAATTGTCAGTATTTTCAGTTTAATTATCGTTACAAATGACTTGAATTCAAACAATTTCAATACCTCCGGGTCGACAGGACCAAAAAACTATGAAGGATTTATGAATGAATTAGTGAATCTGTGGACTGTATATAATTTTAAGCGCTGCTTCAAAGGTATTGACGAATAAAAAGAACAAGTTTGAATTCCAAGGTGCACTCACCTTTTTTTCTGGAATCTTTTCATCTTTATGTTGTCTCTTGACAAAACATCAATTTGAATTAAAAATACCATTTTGAATCTGAATCTGGTTTATTTCTAAACATATTTTATGGTTTACCGCTTAGTAAAGCGTCACACAAATTTCAAATTTACCTGAATACAAAAACAAAAGGAAAAGAACAAAACAAAAACCCACAGCCCGGGCTCCAAAAAAAAAAAAAAAAACAGGTCCGCACTGTAATAAATGGAAGAATAATTATGAATTAATTAACACAGAATACATAAATAATACAGAAAGGAATTAATTTTACATTTTAAAACTTGAATTTGAAAGATTTAAAAAGGTTCAAAAAAGTTCAGAGTCTTTGGAATGTACAGTCAATTGAGCCCGATCAGTGTAGTGCTGCCATCTAGTGGCAACTCATAAAGTTATTGTGGTTCTGAAACTTCAACAGTTACCAAGCTTGGCGACATTTCGGACATTTGGAGCGATTTTACCAATGCGATCAATAGAGCTTGTTTTTCTGAATTAGCTTTGCATTATTCATTAACATTTATATGATGTAATCAAAAGTCCCACTTTATGGGGAATTACAAAAAATATATTCTTCGAGAAGTTTCTTTTAACTTCAGCAGCACATATAAATAGGAGGCAGAGACAGGAGTCAGTATTCACTGAGCATTCGTTGAGTGAGTTTGCCGTATTATAACGTTAATTGTGCTATAGGAGGCTATATTTAGCTTGTTTTAGAGTGCTGAGCGTAAATTCTTCACTGCTAAGTTTTGAGGGACTGTTTACAATTTCCCTCATAAGTTTCTACTGAGTTTTTGCCTGTCGAAGTGGATGTATTTTATTATGTGTGAGAAATTCAGCATTTAAAAAAAGCTTCTGTACTAAGCGGACCGTTATATGCATGTCATACTGGCTGATAGTGCTTCTGAATTTTGTACATCTGATGGTTCAACTTAGTACAGAAGTACAGATAGTATTTTTAATTATTTATTTAATTAAAAATACTAAGTTTATCCCTTTTTTTTTTTTATCCCTTGAGAAGCCGAAGTATTTCGGTAGACTTTAGTTGTAAGTTTGTTGTCTATAAAATTTTCTCTATACAAATGCTTTTAAAAATTTGTGGTCAATACAATGAAAAATAAATTGACAAACATTTTATGATAAAATTGCCATTTTTGGGAATGAAAATAGGAATAGAAGTTTCAGAGAGCAAAACTGTACCTGTGTTTCTATAGATGTGCTTTACACCCATGATGTAACATTTTTAATCATCAGCAGTTGTACAGCTAACTTCTGTACAACTACGTCCATTACAATTATCACTGTCTGAAAGCTCTAATGCAGTCTTTCCCAAACTTTTGACATCAGTGTACCCCTTTTATAATTTTTATAACAATCCTTTGACTACCTACAACATCTCACTTTTGATCTGTTTTCAAATGTTATCTTTAAATTTTTATCTCTGACTACTTATTTAACAATTGAACAGATTTTAATCAATCTCGCCAAAGAAGTTTCACTTCTGACACGGGTACTCTGTACACACACTCTTTTTTTATTACTTTATGTTTTAAACACCTGTTATTTTGAGTGATTTTATTGGTTTAAAATAGTTCATTTAATGATTTTACTTTTCTTCCTTATTAGAGCTTTCATTTAGTTTCCGTTTTGCGTACAGTGAATTATTTTTTGAGGTTATTCAAAATATAACTGGGAAAAAATTACTTCTTCCTTGGTTTTAAAAAGGAGAAATTTATTTTGAAAACAATTCATTTAAAACATTCTTTTGAACCTTGAAAAAAAACTGCTAATTTAACTGTTACATATATTATCTTGCCGCCACAAAACATGCTTAATAAGAAAAAAAAATCATGTTTTAAAAGCATATATAGCGTTTAGAGCTATTCAGAAATATAGGAGTGTTTAGGTACATTAGCAATTTTATTTTTTTTGTTTGGTTTATATCAGATCTAATCTATGTTTACTTTAACCTATGGAATAAGTTTTCTCTGTTTATTCTTTTGATGGAACATCTGCCTCATTCTGAAATCATATCATTTACCAAACAGGGTAAAGAGGCAGGATGTTTTGACAGCCTTTGATACCTTATTTACAGGAATCTATTAAATAAAGTGCTTTGAAGAGGAAAATTTTTCTAAAATCATTGGGGTTTTTTTTTTTTTTTGTTAATTGTTTTTATTTTACTAGTATTAATTCTACGCTTGCTTTTAAAGCAATGAAGTATATTGTTTGGATTTGTTGATTTTGGGGGAGATCAGTTTTGGACTGTATGCGCTTTCTGGTATGAAACAGAGAACAGTTATCTGGTGAAAATGGGAAAGAGATACATTAGTATGTAATTTTTGGTTTTATTTACTTTTTTAGACCCTGGGACAGCAAGGATTTGGGGCAGAATTTGTTAAAATTATACTTTTTGTATCAGGAAATACCAAGAGATTCTTTTGGCGCAGAGACCTTAAAAAATATGCTTTTTGTATCAGGATGTATCAAGATTCCATTTGGCACAGTCGTAGCATCCCTGCGTTAAGAAATTTTGTAGCATAAGGTGAAAAGTACGACGGTAGAATTAATTCATTAAATGAATTAACGAGATTCAAGGATGAATTAGAAAGAGCCTTATCAACAGTAGACGGGCTGAAACCATTAGCAGGGATGTTAACTCCAACACTCGATTTGGGAGCACCCCGGGAGCAGAAAAAATTTCATTTGGGAGCACCTTGGGAGCCGAAAAATTCCATTTGGGAGCAGAAAAATTCTATTTGGGAGCCGAAAAATTCCATTTGGGAGCACCTCGGGAGCCGAAAAATTCCATTTGGGAGCACCTCGGGAGCAGAAAAATTCCATTTGGGAGCAGAAAAATTCTATTTGGGAGCAGAAAAATTCCATTTGGGAGCACCTCGGGAGCACAAAAAAATAGTTTCCGAGAGGAAAACTAAGATTCGAGATCAGAATTAACATGATTTTGGAGCATAAAATTGAAGATTTAGGAACACAATAAATGCATACAAGAAAAGCAAAGTTTGCAAGCAAACACCATTTGCTAAAAGCAAAACACTATTTGAAAGCACTTTAGGAAAGCTCTGGAAAAAAAAAGGGTGTATACAGGCTATGCTATCAGCAACTTGGTAAAAACAATACATAGATTTACATGGACGGAAGGAATTTTTTTTTTTTGTGTGTGTGAAAGTGCTCTTTTTAATGGTTTTCATATAAATGCTAAATGGAAAGAGAGTGGGAGGGAAGTATTTCTTATATGCAATGGTACTTTTAATGCATGTTCGAAGGTTGTAAAAATACTAATATTTAAATGGTAGAATTAACATTTCTAGCGTTTATATCATTCTAGAATTATGTATTCAAAATTTAGTCTATTTTAAAATAAAGATTTTAATTACGGATCTATAAATGAAATTCGTAACACATTCTGAAAAATTTGCGGACGCACTTTGGCTGAACACGGGCCCAGGGGCGTCGCCCCGTCTGCCCCCTCTCGTAGAGCCTGCACACACACAAAAAGAAAAACAGTGGTGTAGTTTTAAGAAAAAAGGTTTAGGAACACTCGCAACTGAAGACTCAAAAATCATGCGTCCATGATAAAAAGTGAAGAACGCTTACTTTTGCTGACATAAGCTCGAATGAAAAAGTAGTGAGACGGCATCTCCCCGCTCATGATCTTCACGGGCCGAAAATGTCTAGCCCGGCCCGGCATTTAATCAAAATAAAAAATTCAGACCCGGTCCAGCTCTTATATTAATCATGATTTAAGGAGGGGAGGGGGAGGAATCACAAGCCAATCGTTTGGTCTTGTCCAAATTTTAGGAGAGCAAAAATTTCCGGAAAGGCTCGATTTTGCAAGTGCAGAGGACCGTCTTTAAGAGTATACGCTTGTTCCGGTCCATTCTAGAAAATGCTGAGGTCAGCCCGTGCCTTGAATGAATCGTGCTGCAAAAGCCTGGGCCCGCACAGATCTCTACCCCCCGCGACTACACCACTGGCAGCAGATTTCCGGATTATTTTGAAATGAAATATTCTATTAATTCAGACAGCCTAGATTCTGATTTCTAAACCGGTCATGCTTCCAATTTTCATTCTTGCTACGGGCCGGGTCATAAACCGTGATTTTTTAGGGGCTGGGACGTCACCGTAATATACTGTTTTCTTTACGGACCGGTCTGGTTTAGATCAGGGGCGGCCCTGCGGTACATGACACCCACTCCACCCTGCAAACGTAGAAAAAGACGTCCCTTTTACTTTTTTCAAAATTGCTTTTATGATTTTAAGTTGGAAATCGTGCCCCTTCATAAACAAAAAACGGTGCCCGTTGCGATGATTACTTGTTTGCCTATCTGGCCGGCCCTGATTGAGGTGACTAACAAAGCGCGACTGGTCCGATCCGGGGCGGGTAGAATGGCTTCGGAATGCAGCTTTCGTACGCAGTTTGAATCTTGCTTTACTGCTAACTAGCTTTCAATACACGCTTTAAAAGATAAATGAGCGTGGCAAAAATTTAACAAAGAGTCAAAATGACGTACTCGGCGCAGACCAGCGCAAAAATCGGCTAAAAGCGCAGTTCGGCGCAATATTTGTGTTTCGGCGCACCCTGAAAGAGTCAAAATGACGTATTCGGCGCAAAAATCGGCTAAAAGCGCAGTTCGGCGCAAGAATTTGTGTTTCGGCGCAGAATTAACATCCCTGCATTAGTGACTGCTAAGGATTTTAGGTAATTTATCTCAGTATTAAGAGAAGATCAGTTAGAACAAATTTTGATGACACATAACAAATAAATGGAAGTTCATGATAATAAGGATCATTAGAGAGCATGAAGAGGTAAAGATGTAGAAAATTTATGGAAAACACAAGAACAGAAACGTTAGCCAAGATAGTATTTTTATTTATTTAATTTTTTTTTTTACCCCTTAAAAAACTGAAATATTTTGGTTGCCTTTGGTTTTAAGTTTGTTGTCTATAAAATTTTCCCTACACAAATGTTTTTAAAAATTTGTGGTGAATACAATGAAAAATAGGAATAGAAGTTTCAGAGAGCAAAACTGTACCTGTGTTTCTATAGATGTGCTTTACACCCATGATGCAACACTTTTAATCATCGTCAATTGTACAGCTATCTTTTGTACAACTATCTCCATTACAATTATCACTGTCTGAATGCTCTAGTGCAGTCTTTCCCAAACTTTTGACATCAGTTTACCCTTTTATAATTTTTATAACACTCAGTAGTCCTCCAAAAAAAGGAAAAAAAAAAAAAAAACATATACTTTAATAACAATCAAAAGATATCAATTCTTTCCTTGTTTAGTACATAATAACTAGACCACGGATTATATGCACTTAAAAAGTGACAAAATGTGCATGCAAATATGCATAAAAAATCTAAAAATATGCACAAAAAATCTAAAAATATGCACTAAAATTCTAAAAATAAGCACCAAATAACTGAAAAAATATTCACATATTAACAGAAAATAAAAACGTATGTACTTAAAGTATTTTCTATCACTTGCCTTGCAATTATGACACATTTTTTTCTCTTTGAAACTTCAAAACATCATGAAAGACAGAATGAGAAATTTTTATTCACAGTGATATGAAATATAAATTAAAACTGCTTTTAGTAATTTTTGTTGCAATACACAGCTAAGTATATTTCTAAATTTTCAATAGTAAGGCTTTGTCTTTTATCATCTAAAATCATTTTATATGCTGAAAATGCTCTTTCAACATCAATGAATGTCACTGGACAGTCCTTATAATATTCCGCTTTGGATGGTTCTACTTTTTCCGGTAATTCATTCCCCTCACCATTAATAAAATTATTTATTTTATTCGCTGCCAAAAATCCTGAATTTTTATTTAAAATAAAATTCAGTTTCTCTCTGATTTCTTCTCCTAATAACTCTTAATAATGGAATCTTAACAACGCATTCCTGTAGTTTTACAACTGGACTCATTACATCACTCAGAAGCAGATTCTGATATTCTAATATAAGTAGCAAAGAATTGTGTAATAAATTTTGTGATGTCTGATGTTAAGAAGGCAAAATGTGTTTAGATTATCGATAGACCTTTCCGGATGGGCATATCGCTAAGCATTTCTTTCGCAATGAAAAAAGAAGAAGAATCGACGCTGTCCAAAGAATTAACTACATCTTTTATGCAGTTAGGTCTTGTCCATAATCCGAAATCCACGTTTTCATCAGGGTTGGCATGCTTGCTTTAATTCTAGCCATTTCTGAAATTTTAATATATATAGGGTGACTTAATCTAAATTGTTGCAAATACACATGAAAAAAGTTGAAAGCGTATATACTATTTTGCTGGGAACCTGAGGTTGTATAAATTTTTTAAAGCGCGGGACATAAAGAGTTAAAGAAAAAAAAAATACCGAGAGAAAGGTAAAAAAAGTAACAAATTCAAAGCAAAAGAGATTGAAATCATCAAACAGAGAAAATGCGTCATTTTATGCAAAATCATCAAAAACACCTGAAATATGCAATTGCATATGCAAATATGCGATTGCATATAATCCGCGGTCTGATAATAACAAACAAACAAAAAAATCCCAGGTCAAAACACTGCAGGACAAAAAAAAAAAGATGCACCAAGGAGTAATGCAAAGTAAACTCAAATAAATTTACAGTAAACTCCCGATTATCTGCAGAATAGGGTAGCACGATAACCACCGATAAGCGAATTTCGTGGATAATCTGCAAAATAACTGAAAAAAGACACAAATCAACACAAAATGCATTAATCCATTTTTAATAATTAGAATAATAGTGATACATACTTACACACACAGACTTCCTTAAATTTTTAGAAAAAAGTCGGTTAATTTTTTTTGTTTTTTCGTTTCCAAGCTCCTCTTCTTTATTTGCGATTAAGTTTTTTTAACAGCACCTTGTCGCAAAGTGATAAATCATCCTGCTCCTTTATGCATTTCATGATTTCATTAATGTGAATTAGCACTTCTTCATGGCTCATTTTCTTCTGCATCCCTTCTCCCTCATCTTCATCACTCTCAGCCGAAACCACACCCTTTTCTCTGGCTATGATTTCTTCATCGGTAAGGTGTTCGAAGCCTGGATCGTTTGTGTCACAATTGATCCACTCAGCAATGTTATCTTCATCCACGTCACTTCCTCCAGGAACAGATTTTGCCAAATCAGATGCAGTAACATCCTCGTCTTCTTCTTCCTGTGGAGACTCTTAACAATTTTTCCACATTTGGCAAAACTTTTCTTCAGGACTTTACATAGTCATTAACTTCACCTCATTCTAAGGAGTGTTTATGTCGTAAATGCTGTCAACAGGGCCGGCCCTAAAAGTTTTGCCGCCCCGGACAAAAATATAAAATAAAATGCCGCCCCAACAGTAAAATTACTATTAAAAGAAATAAATTGTTCACTACTGCTTTCATGCCTATATAACTGGAATAGCTCTTTAAACATAACACAGCATAAGAAAAACCATATTTATTAAAAACCACACATTAAGCTTAAAAACCAAAAGAAAGAGAGAAAAATAAAGAGGTTTTTTTTTTTTTTTTTTCTGACTTTTAATTCCGCAAAATTCCTGACTTTTTCTCTTAAATCAATTTTTCAACTAATTCATGTTCTATAGCCAATGTAGTTAAATTATTTAACCTATCAGCAGGAGGAGTTGTGAAACATAAGAAATTTTTAGTTAACTTTAATATTGAGAAACTCTTCTCTGCACTTGCCACAATTATCGGCCAAGAAAGAGAAATTCTCGAAGCAATAGCAAGATGTGAAATCTATAAATGTGTAAAATCTATAGTTGAAATTAGCTTTAAAATTTTAATTGGGCTTTCCTTTTTGCCTAATAAGGCCGTAACTGACACTATTTCATTTACTAGATCAAGCGCGTTTATATTCCCCGATTCCCCATCGGTCAGTATTAACTCTATTTGTTTACACTATAAACAGTGTTAACAGGGCCTGATTTCCGGGAGGGCATTCGGGGCAAGCGCCCAGGCCCCCTACCAAAAGAGGGCCCCCAAATTGTTCTTTTAAGTTTAAAAATTTGTAAATTTTGAAAAAGTTTTCGAAGAAAGGGCCCCAATGAAGCTTTTGCCCAGGGCCCGAACTCTGCAAATCGCTCCCTGAGTGTTCACACTGTTACACTGTTTTACAATGTTTAATTAGCACTTTTTAGGAGTGTCTTTTAACTCCTTTATGCCGTGCAAAAATTTAAAATAATTACATTGAGTACTCATTAAATTAAATCTGCACTCTAAGGTATTAATCGCTTTGTTTACTGTAAAAAAATAAAACTATCTTAAATTTTAATTTATAGGATCTTTCACCAGATCATCTCGTGATTCGTAATCAAAATTAATATGTTACGTGGCTGCTTAAAATCAGTGTTATCCAGAATATTATCTTGTCGGCCAGTTCTCTTGCATAACAGAACATTTCATTAAAAATCACATAAAATTGAAGATCCTTTCAAAAAATCTTTACAGTTTCTTAAGAGTTCTAGAGCAGGTGGTAAATCATTGTCTTTTGACTGCAACACCTTTCTTAATGGATTCACGCAATTGAAGATTTTGTACCAAATAATAATAGAGCATAAGAACATGAACTGTTTGAGAGAGTTAAATAATCCTAGCCTTATTGGAATTAGATTTGTCAATACCTTTATATCTTACCAAGAATGCAATCTGTTCAATTTTTTGGCATCAGGAATGCAATCTAGAAATATGGGATAATATTTGGCTTGTTGAATTTCATTAACAAACAGTAATTTGAATCCAACTGGAAACCTTGTGAAAAATCTATGCAAAAACTGAACAAGGGCCTAGCTAGGATTTTCATTAGGGGGGGGGCAAGACAAGGAGATCATGGAGTCCAACTGCTCCTCCCCCCGGTTTGTCATAATCAGACCCTATGACTAGCTCATTTTAGGGGGGCAGCTGCCCCCGCCCCGGCCCCCCGCTGGCTACGACCATGCAACCGAAGCGAATGAAATGAAATTTAAAGTGGCACCAAAAGTTGCTAAAATATTTCTAATTCGTTTGAAAGTTTTGAGATTTAAAACTGTTGTTTGAAAACTGTGTGTAAATGTATGTTCGCCCATTGTTAAAAAATGACTCAATAGAATAGAATGAAATTTGGAATTATATTGAATGGTAAGTTAATTGAAACAATAGATAACAAAATTGTTATAAATAATTCATAGACTTTGAGATTTTGTAAAAATCGCTTTAAAAGTTTGTTCTGGCATACATCAAAAACAGATTAAGAGAACGGAATGAAATTATGATGGCATCATCGAAATTTTTAAAAGATTTGAATAAATTGAAAGGGTTTGCAAAAGTTTCATTCTATTTTTTTTTTCTTTTTTAGGTTGCGGGAAGAGAGTGGGAGGGCGTCACTTTAAGGCGTCTGGAGGTAATACAATAGGTGGCTGTTCGACTTAAACAAATTACGTCGATTTCTTTTTTTTTTTTAATTATTATTTTTTTAATTTTGAGAAAATTGTGCAAAAAATTTACAGGCATAATACTGAAATTTCTAAAGTTAATAGAACAAAATTCAGTTACTATCGATGAGATTAAGTTAACATTGATATATACATATATATTATTTTGAGAAAATTTTGTTAAATAGTAGGCGGTTGGTAAATTAAAATTTCAGGTTTTTAATTTTCTACAAATTTGAATTATTTTTGAGGTATGCCGTAAAATTTGATAAAGTTTTTCGCGCATCAAGTAAACGGACGTTGCAGCGTCAAATATCGGCTACTTGCTATTACAAAGAATTTTCCAGATATTCTCTTTTCAGTTTAATATTCATTACTAGCATCTTCTTTTGCAACTTTAAATGACTTCTTGATGTAGGAAGCTCATCCACTAAAAGAAAACGTTAATTTTGAATGTAAAATATTTTCTATATTGGCAGTTTGTCTCAGTAATTTGTTTACTCTCTAACCTGTAATCTTTGAACAATGCACAAGAGTTATAACTTTGCTTTCTATATTTCTGCCAGTATGTTAATTCCATTTTCTGTACTATTACAATGCAAACGAAATTTTGCGCGTTTAGTAAAAACCCATCAATGACGGATGGGTACATCAGCTAATAAAGTTATATAGAATGATATTGTTCGGAATATTTTTTAACAATTCTTTTACTAATACGAAATGTATTTTTCAAATTCGAGCCAAAATGCCGCCCCTAAAATTTGCCGCCACGGACAGGGGTCCGGCCCTAGGGCCACCCCTGCGTCAATAATCATGTAGTCTTTCCAGAAGCCCTGGAGATTGCCGCCTTCTTCAATTCGCTTTTTCAATAACTTGGTTCGATACCTCTTCTTCATAGAAGCAATAACAACCTGGTCCATGGGCTGGATAAGTACCGTGACATTAGATAACGAAAACTTGATGAAAAAATTTCCATCTTCTGATTTCAGAACACTTACCCCTGGGTGAGCCGAGGCATTGTCAAGCAACAATATAGCTTTTTCGTATAAGTTTTTAGACTTGAGATGCTTTCTCACTTGGGGTATGAATTTTTTTTCGAACCATTTTTGAAATATTTCTTGGGCCAAAGTAATGAACTGGAATATTTTCAGCTCATGTACCTTTAAAGGATCTTGGTTTCTTTGCTTTCCCAATCACTATGAGTCTTAGTTTGTGTGTTAACATGGTATTGCTGCAAGACATTATCGTCACGCTTTCTTTACTGGTTCAATGTCCTGGTGCTTGAAGCTCTCTTTCAAATGCCAGTGTTCACATCAGCAAACATTTCCAATACAGTCCAGACTCGTCAGCGTTGTACACTTGTTCGTACGAAAGTTGATTTTAAAAATTCCTGAAAATAATTTTTAAAGTCCTCTGCTGCCTGAGTTTCGCAACTTAATTTGTCACCGTGAAGTCTGATTTCTCTAATCCCATGCCGTTGTTTGAATCTTGTTAACCATCCTGATGACGCATCAAAACTCCCTTCTAATTCCAAGCTTTTCAAAAAATTGCTCAGCTTTTGCAGCAATAATGGGTCCTGAAATGGGTGTATTTTCAGCTCTTACTTGTTTTACGCATTTTAATAAAGCCGCATCCAACTCTTCAAAGATGCTTGTTTCCATCGTTTTCCTTTTCTTCGTGGAAGATGAGCTGTCCGATGTAGAAGCAAATTGCAATCTTTTTGCTTTATAATGCCTCTAACTGTAGATTGTCCAATGCTGTACTTCAAGCTCATTTGTTTTAGCGATGAACCATTTTTAATTTTTTTTTATCAACTCTAACTTATCTTGGATGGATAAGACAACTTTTTTCCTGTTTTTGCTCATCACTAAAATTACAATTTTAAACAGACGCTAGCAGACCGTGAACACAGATTGACAGTAATGGATTGAATGCTGAATCGAAACAGACTGGTTTTGGCGCAATACCAAAAGAATAGAACAAGCCAAAGGGGAGAAAGGAAGCTCTATGAGGGACGGAAAAGTACCCTTTAGCGATTACAGATCCATTGTATAGGTTTTGTGACCTTGAGGATGCAGGTGGGAGTGGGGGCGTAAATAGAAATAGGAGCAGCCCGATTGTTGCTCTAAAAATAGATTTTGCATTGGTTGTTCATGAAAGGCGTGTGTTTATTTATCTACATTCTGTAAATAATCGTTACCTGGAAGAAAAAAAAAACTGAGCAAGACCGTGGATAATAGGGAGTTAACGGTATATGCAGCCGCCCAAGTGGTGTAGTGGCTAAAGACCATTCTATCATACCCTGGGTTCAGGAGGTTCGATTCCTGGCTTGGGCTTGGGTGTTAACTTGTCAGTCCCTTCATAGAGGGCAATGTTGGCCCCCTACTGGGTGCCTCCATAATAGAATGGCCAGTACCTTCAAATGCCTAATTAGCAAGCCGGGCCACTGTTGCCAGTAATGGGGCCCAGTACCAATTTTAATGCCAAGCTCCTCCATGCCTAATTTCACGTCGTCGCAACCTTCTCTCTCTCACACACATACTCCAAAATGAATACCTTCAAATTGCATATAAATATGCAATGTTATAGTTTTTAGTAACTTATTTACAAAGTAAGAACTGGATGATTTGTCACATCTGTGACTTAAGGGGTTATATCATATTGTGGACAGTTTATAACTTTGAAATCAATGTAGAAGTAATTTAGCAATACTGTTCTCTTTTTTCCTTTTCCAGTATTGTCTGTCCACAATGACACCTTGACCCCAGGGGGTGAGGAATTTCACTGCTGCAAGAAATGAGAAGGGGAGAATGCAACATTCTTTCGTTTCCTGGTTACTGCAAGGTAGTATTTTTTTTTTTTTTTTTTTTTAAGAGGGGGCAAAACCCAATCATAAGCCCGTCGAGTAACAGGACAGTTATTCTTCAGAAAATTTTTCGACGAGATATAAATTTTTAGAGATTAAAATATTAAGATAAAAAAATGTTTTACTAAATTATTATTATAATAATTTTTTAGGAGAAATAGCTTCACGAGCTAACTGGCCCCCAAAACTCTGAGCCCGGGTAATATAAGTCCAGTCCCTCCCTTAACAGCGGCCCAGTTGGCAAGTGGTCGCTTGTTCTTAAAAAAAATGATATGCATATACAACTGATGGAAAATGCAAAATTTTAAACTTTGGTACTAATGAATGAATATGTGAAGCTGCAGTGCATTTTAACTGGGCTACTTACAGGATATTAAAGAGGGTAAATTTCAACTCAAGGTCCTAAATTCATTGCAAATTTTATTCTGTGCACTCAGATACACACCAACTATGCCTCGCATTGACCCTGTAAACAGTTTAATAGTAAGTGGGTGGAAATTCATTTACTAAACCTCACATATTCGCAAATCGCCAAAGAACAAATTTGCTTACTTCTATGAATCTTTAAATAAGCAGAGTTAACATTAATGCAGTGTCAGCAATTACTGTAAGTTTTAAGTCTGATAAATTTAAAGATATTTGAATAGAAAAATTTTGCTAAGCATTTCTAAAATATCAAAATTGTAGACTAACTCAAGAAACAGTCATTACGTAAAGCATAACAAATTAGTTTCCTAACAATAACAATATAAATAAAACAGTTACATAAAAATTAAATAGATGATGTTTTGATATGACTGACAGATACAGATATTTTAGTTAAAACAGATTATCAGATTAAAAACAAACTAAATATGGCCATGACAATAATGCTTTAAAAAAAGAGATTTTAAAAGGAAAACAGCATTCCTAGATAATACAGAGGAGATTTCATAGTTAACTTATAAAATTTAGTACCTCGTTTGCTATTGCGGACTAATGAAATTCCTATGCTGTTTGAAATAAGGAAATCAACCTTGAAACTATACCAGAAATTAATTCGCCTGCCTCATGGTGGATAAGTGGGCTAAATCTGGGCCTTGTAGGCTGAGGACTCAGGATGGCTTTTTGCAGGCTGTATTAAAAGAAATGGATGGACGTGATATCCCACCCCGGATTGAGCCTTTACTGCCCCCATTAAACCCATTGGATGCGGGAGAAATATATCATCTAGACCTTGTGAGTCCAGTTTTAAAATCCCAGGATTGTACTGAAGCTTTGTTCAGTACATGGATGGAGACTATTCACAATCGCTTTCCTCCTGAGGTATGGCTACATATATATACTGACGGCTCAAAGCTTGAGACGGATGATGTGGCTGGAGCTGGTATTTACTGTGAGTATTTCGCTCATTATCTTTCATTGGGAACATACAAGACCACTTTTGACGGTGAAGACGAGGCAATTAAAGCTCTAGCCCACCTAGACGCTTGCCCTTCTCTCTCCAAACAGGGCCAGGTTGTCATTTTTTCAGATTCTCAGGCTGCTATTCAAGCCATTGCCAACTGCCTTCAGACTCCTGACACTATGTCTATAGTGCAATGTAGATCTTTAATAAGAGAAATGCACAATAAATATAAAACGATTGTTTTACAATGGATCCCATCCCACTGTGGTATCCCAGGTAACGAAAAAGCAGATGAATTGGCCAAAAAGGGCTGTTTTGTTAATCAGGCCCCATGCAATCTGGTGAGCTATAAGTCAGTCTCATCAAGAATTAATCACATGTTTAAGACAACACATATGGCATTACTAAAAGATCGAACAAAGGAAAAATCGTGGAGAAATGTCATCCTCAATTTCCCCGACTGTCTAAAGAGTAATGTAGTGGCTGCCTTTTGACTGGCATCTGGACATGACTGTTTATATGCCCATCTTTACCGCTTCAACTTAGTGGATAGTCCTGCCTGCCCCCTCTGCCACAGTGGTGCGACGATGGATGCCGATCATATCCCCGTTTGCTCAGCTCTAACTAAGAGCTGTATCTATTCCCGATACTGGGAGGTTAGAGATTCTTTGAACAGTTTAGTTGCCTGATTTTATGTTTTTAGTGCTTTTAATGTTTTAAATATTCTTGATTTATTTTGTTTCTCTGATCTCTGTACAGCGTAAGGATAATGTCTGTAATCGCCTGCTGCATTGGAAATAAAAAAAGTACCTCGTTCCTCCGGAAATATATTTTAGCTGCACTTCCATGGCCATCCTCAGTCCTTCGCATCCCTGGTGGGAATAGTGTCGTTGAGTGCCTCTCCTTCTCAGATCATCCGCCGCATGATGTCACTCGTGTGTGTTATATCGTTCATGCTGCCTTCTGTTGTCACTATTTCCAATGACTAGCGGAGGTAAGCGGAGGATCGGTTATTAAAGTTAGCGATTTTTTGGATTCCCTCAAAGTCTATCGTAATAGGTTCACTTAAAGTGAGGCTGGATAAAGTGGTGCATTATTTGTTAAATTTAATATCGTTAAGGTGTTCGGTTTTGTGGTCCTTTATTTTTCTTTTGGTTACTCTGATGTAGCATCTAGTTTTCTCAGTTTCGTTATATGTTAAATTAATTTTATAGATTCCTGCGGTTTTGGTGGGCTAATTTTGTCTTTTTTTGATATTACACACTGGAAAATGGTTTGATTTGGCTTGATAGGGATCCGGATATTTTTCTTTATTGCAGAGTGTGAAATTTTGCTAGTTATTCCTCTACAAAAGGGAATAACGGTTGTAAATTTTAATTTTGGTTTTTACCTATTGTTAATTGCATTTAGTTTTCTTTTTCGTTCTTTAACCAGTTTATTGAAAATGTGCTGTGGATAATTTGCTTCATGGCATTGCTTCTTGATGAAATAGAGTTCATCATGTAGGAGATTTTCGTTAGAACAACCTATGAATGAGCAAAACGTATTTAGCAGCTTTTTAAAATTATGGTTGTAATTGAGGATCTGAAAATATTCCTCCTACTCCAACCCAATAAGGAAATTAGAAAATCAAGTAAGTAGTGTCAACAGGTAGAAAAGTCTGCATTTCTGTAATATTATTAAATGCATTAGATTATGTTTCATTCAGCTTAAAATTCAGTGTCTTAGGATATTTTATTATATGAGATCAGTGCCGGATTACGACAGCGCGGGGCCCGTAGCAAATGTTACCAAGGGGCCCCATGTTCAGTGACGCACCCATATATTTTTTTTGTTTGTTTGTTTGAAGGGGAGGAGTTCATACTCACATTATAGTAGTATGGATAAATTAACCGAAAAAATAAATAGTGCTAATTATATTATAATTTATTTTTAGAATGAATTAATTAGTTAATGAGATTACTAATGCTCATTAGATGTAAATAAAACTAAAACTTCCTAAGCGTTAGATCTGGGAGGGGTTTATCCCAACCCTTCCTCCCACTTGGGTGCGCAAATGTCCAGGTTTTGTGCGATAATAATTTGCGAGCTTTTCTTGATTTAATATGAGCAAATTTGAGCTAACACTAGACAAATCAATTTCTCCAAGTAAATTGATATGCGGAGAAAATGCACCTCAAAATATAAAGGTCTCCATTTGGGGGGGGGGCGATTCAAGGCGAAGGGCTAAATAGATAACGAAACTGACGATGTTTAAAGGTATTTATACCTACAACTCTCAAGTTTTTTTTTTTTTATGTTAATGTTCATGGGTAGTTTCTAATACCCTACACTTTACCCTCTCCCGTATCCAAACATATAACTTGACAAGATTACATACATACAATAATAATAATTTCTATAAAATTTTTAGAACCTTCAAAAACAAAATGTACTTTAAACTGTGAGTTTAAATACAGCTTTTTTCCCCTCTAAAAATACGTACTTGTAAAATTATTCCATTATTTGGAAGGTCTTTACTAATACTAGTTTGCCTATTTTTAACTTCATGTATTTAATAGATTACTTCATAAGAAATCAAATTTCGTATAGGCAGATCTAGTGCAATTATACTTTTGCTTTTCAAAATACACTGCATGAACGGAACGCATTCAAACTGCACATGCGTAGAGATGGGGACTGTTACTTCCACATACAGCTTGGAGCACTTCTAAAGACAATTTCGTTCAAGTTCTACAAGCATGCGTGCATTACTTTCCAACCTACCTTGGTAAAAATGGTATAAAATATTTTGTTTTAAAAAATCTCAATAAGAGGATTCTATCTTTTCTAACTAGAATAATCGATATAATAAATAATAAAAAATTCGGATAAAACATTCATTATCGTATTACTTTCAAATGTTCTTGCAGGATATAATAATCTTAAATGTGATCAAGTATTTTGTGAGTTTCTTTGTGGAGCAAAAGTATCAGAAAACACCCTTTGTTTTCAGTTTGCCTGGGGTTATGGCTTCTCGGATAGCCTGACCATCTTGTCTTTGTGCAAAGATCCTCCCCATTCTAATTATTTTATCCGAATGAAGTTACTGTCATTTGCGACCCTGACCTGTGGACAGGCCAAAATCAATTTTTTTATATTTAACGCTGTTAATTTCCGTGATAACTATTATGATATATCAGAACTGCTGATTCTCAAAATATAAAAAATGGCTTATATTCTATATCTAATTATTGTTTGAAATAGTAATTCAACTGTGTTCAAACACTGTAAAATGTAAATAAATAAATACATAAAAATAAAGCAAGTTAAACACTGAAAGCTTTCTAAAGATGGCTTCCTCCCTATTTCATACACCTTCGAATTTCGCCAAAGCCACCCACTTTACTCTAAGACAAAATACTTTGGGGACGGCCCAACATCCCATTCAATACCATTCTCACATTTGCAAAACATCAGTCATACAGACGCCGATGTATGCGATAATGAATTCTCCCATAACCAGAGAGAAATTAACCTTAGATCTAATTAAGAAAGCTGCAGATTTCTTTCCAAAAACTCAGGCAATTGTTGACATAGAAGCTTTACAGGCTGAGTTGGAAGTTCTGTCAGATTTTTTATCAGAAACTGAAACAACGGAGAACATTTCCAGGAAATCAGAATCCTTAAAAAACATTCTTCCGCTTGCGAGCCGTGTCAGTCGTTTGGCTCTAACTTCCCCAGTCACAGTGGCTTCGAACGAAAGAACATTCAGTAAATTAAAAATAGTGAAAAACTATCTCAGCACAACTATGACTGATCCCTGTCTGAATGCACTCGTGTTGCTTGCTTGTGAAAAGGATATTTTAGAATGCATAGATTTAGGAGCTGTCTTTAGTAGATGGGCTCGTCTACAAAAGCGTCGGGTTAAAATGCATATTGTACAGTAAAAGAACAAGGATGTAGTTAACCCATTTATGCCTAGCGTCCCTTTTTTGGGACGGCATTTTCGCTATTAGTCGAAAACGTTATTTATTTTTCCTAGCCTTTATTCATGAGTATTGAATCTCAACTCTAAAAAATATTTTAACATGACCAAGTAGGATGTTGATATTTTGATTTTTATGATTAATGATTTTAAAAGAAATCATCCCTTGTTCAAGAAGTTGACATCAGAAATTTATCTATTATTTCTGTTATCAGTAAAAATCGAAGAAAGTCGCAAAAATATCCAGGCACAAATGGGTTAAAATAATTTATGATTGAATCTTTTCTTTTATGTAAGTATATATAAAAAATTATTTATGCTGTAAGTACCATCTTACTAAGCGCTTAATTAATTTGAAATGTAAATTTCCATTTGCACATTCAACAACAACAAATAATAATAAATACATATTTTTCTTTAATATCACGATACTTTATCAGAATTTTTACAGCAGTGGAGCTCAAAGAAAGGGCTGGTGTTGGTGTATCCCTCTTTAAACGCACCCATATTTTCCGCTATATTCGCAAGTATAAAATTGGATTTCGATTGGTTTTGAACTTTATATTAGAGACACATATGAGAGAGACAGAACGTACTTTTAAAGATACAAGTTTTATAAGATAGTCGGCAAAATCATTACATACACCCCCCCAATGAATTTTGCTTAAAGACGCCCCTGCCTGTATTTCTCCTATTTCACATTCCACAGTGTGGATTCTCAACCGATTAAACAGGGTGTGGCATCCGGCAACCCTTTAATGCCTGGCAGTCCTTTTTCTCCCCCATGCCTTGGTATGTCCGTCCTATTTTCCATTCTTATTTGCCAAAACTTTTTCTAATTCTTTACCATACAGTTTTCCTTACAGGAGACAATACAATGAAGTCAAAATCGACGTTTAAACGACCCTTTACTAACAGGGGGTATAACTGTTCCTTCACAAAATTCCAATCAGCCTTTTTTTTAATAAATGCAACCACATAAAATGTACGTTTATAAATAATTCTTTTTTCTGTTTTCGTTAGTTTGCATGATCTGAAAGATGCCTCTGGAATGTTTGTTTTTTCTGCAATGTAAAAGAGCCCACTACTGGCACATTACGCTTTCAGTTGGGGGGGAAAGAAGGGAGTTCAAAATGATTTCACTGTCCCTAAGGATGTTATGTTTGAAGTTTGATAAGTATGCAGTTGTGAATTAGTAAATAATAAGCTCCCGTTATTTTGAATTGGATGTTATGCACTCTTGCAAGATGTTCTTAATGATTGCTTTTAGTGTAATCATTACATGGTCTTTATACAGTATTGGACCCTTTATCCGGAATTCCGAAAACAGGCACTTTCCCCAATTTCTTTCTTTCTTTTTTTTTTTTTTTAAAGGCTCACTGATCTAGATACCATATTTTTTTTTTTTTCCACTACGTAAAATCTCGACTATTCGGCCTTCAAGTAACCGGAAAATTTCGGCTCCACCCGCCCCCCCCCCCTCCTTCGGGGGAGGTCTTCTCCAATGACTAATTCCTACTGTGAATCACACCTGTCCAAACTTAGAACGGGGAAAGAGGATGCAAATTTCTAACTGCTAGACACTAGAGGTTATCAATAATTCCACGAATCGTGGTAGTATAAAAAAAAATAAACAGACAAAATGCTCACAAAACAAATATGACGGACACACTTAACAAAAACAAAACAATTTACAGCTGTGCCGGCGAGCACGGAGAAAAATCAGCTCCGTACCGATAGCCATAACAGAAAAAGTGCTGATTACATATTTATAGCTAATGAGTCCTGACCTACTTATTTTGCCCATCTGCATTCCGATGATTCAACAGTGTTATCTCTGAAGAGAAGCTCGAGAGGGAAGGAAGGGGGACAGAGGAAACATTACTGTTTGTATTTATTTCATTAATCATTCTCTTAGTTTAAAGAAATTACCTATTAGAAATCGACAAGTGGTTTTATTTTTAATTTACTATTATTTTTCTCCCCAACGATGCAGTGGTATTATTGCCTTGTAACACTGCAATATAAACGAGTATTATCATAAATACAATTTAAAACTTTGTTAAAAACACACAATTAAAAATAGATCAGTACGCACGTGTGTACCGATCTATTTTTATTTATGAGTGTTTTTCAACATGCATTGATTAACATTCCAAAACATTTCCGATTAGATTCACCCCCCCCCCCCTTTAACAGCTTTGTCGACATTTTTTTTTTTTTTTTTTTTTTACAAGCTTAACTATCCGGAATTTTCACTTATCCGGCATTTCCCGTGCTTTCCGGATAGTCGAGCTTTTACTTATTTAAATTGTGTCCCTGTGTCCTTTTCAGTTTTCCTTTTCCTTACGTTACAGCTGCGTGTGTTAGGGAGAAAGCAGGCGGGTTACTTCTCTATTTCGGGGTGCCTCAGATTGTATCGATATTTTTGTGAGGAACATTGAAACAGCTAAAGATTAATGAAATGTTCAAACAAAATAAAAAATAAATGTTTAAATGTTAGCTTTTCTCCTCTCAAAATTGTATATGATCTAATTGTACGGTCTCGTTTTTTTAAAAATTTTGTTTCGTAATAGTGGGCAGTTTCTCAATGTATTTTCGTAATTAAAGCTGAAAATTCGAGCTGCTTTATGGGGAGCTTCAATTACGGAAGCCAATACTTCCAACAGAGATTTCACTAGTTATACGCATATTTTTTTCAATTAGTATTTTTTCTTCAATATTTAACCATATTTTAAAAGGGCTGCAACTGATTTTAATTGTCATCACAATGATGTTATCAAGGGAGCGAGCGAGGTATATTGTTTTTGGCCATCACGTAAGCTGTATAATGTCTACCGTCTTTGTAATCCATATGCGGAGGCGAGCGTGCATAGCGGCAGGAGCGGGGACCATGGTTCTCTCCCGTAGCGATCGTTCTGCATATCTGACAGAATACGTGGATACCGCGATTCGCAGCATTAGTTTTATTTTACAGTAAGTTTTGATAAATTTAATTATTTTTATTTTAAAATCTATTATGAATGCCTTACTATTTACATAATTATATGCAGTATAATTATCATAAAAGCTACTTGTACTTAAGGACCGGTTCTTTTTTAATTGTACTGTGCACAAAGGGTTAATTTTTCGGCAGCGACCCGAAAACCGGCAAATTCCATAAACCGGAATGAGGTCGGTTCCGAGGTTGCCAGATAAAAGGTCCCATACTGTATAAAAATTAATTTCTTCAATACCCATTATTTCTCCATCTTGAAACTTTGCATACCTCTAGACAACAAGTAGAAGATAAACATACATTTTTTTGAAAAAAATCAAAGGTGATGTTTTTGAAATTTTGAAATTTTGAAATTTCATAAAAAAAATTTAATTTATTTAAAATATATTGTGTTGTATATCAGATTAAAGCCCATACAGAGAGCTTTAAAATGATCCATCAATGAGCACTCTGGCATAATTCCTATCAGAATTATGAATGATTTTATGAATGGCAACAGTGCCAATTTTTGCACTTTTTCTAATTTTTAAAAAATCATAGAAAAAAAACTACTGTACCAAAAAAATTTTAAAAATGGGATTTTTCATATACTCCATACGTACAAACTGTAAACCAAAAATTATTGAAATCTGAGATGTCAAGGTCCAGACCCCTGGTTGATTTGACATGGTAGGACCCATAGGTTTAAAGCTCTTCCTTCGCGCTTTAGCTAGTTTACACAACCTACAAGATTCTTTATTAATTTTTAACGTGGGTAATCCACGAACACTATTATTTTTACTAGTATGCACTAAATAATCCATATTAGCATGATTAAACCTGTAGTGCCAAAGGGCTAATTCACTGGTTGTTTCAGTTGACAGATTAAACATTTTATTTTCTACCTTTTTGCCGTCCGTTTTATTTTAATGTAGTGCGAGGGTTTAAAAAAATAAAGACCATTGGTACGTTTGGCATAAAAAATTGCTTTACCTGTTTTATTAAATACCCAAATTTTACCGTTTGTACCTACAAACTTTGCACCAGCACTTTCTACCTTCAAACCAGATATCAAATTCCTACGCAATTTCGGCGAGTACATCACATCCGTCAGCTTTATAATATGTACTTTTCCATTAAGAGGCCTCTCTACTCACGGAAAAAATCACAAACGGTGGCTTCCTCTGAGATGCTCTGGAAATTGGGAAGGAGGGGATAGCAATCTGTGACAGTTTTATTACTCTCTTGACCACACCTCTAGTCTTCATCTTACAGAAACCCCCCAGGAGTGAGGGGGCACACACAACAACCCCTGTTCCTCCTAGTTGTTTGGAAATAAGCTATTCATTATCACTTCCGTTTGAGAACTTGGACTGTATGGGATTTTTTCTTTTTACTAGAAAAATGAGTAGTTTAAATGTTCTAAATATCACTTTGTTTGAAATGATTTTAAAATACTGAATATACACAAACACGACTCCGTAAAAATGTATATTTATGGAGGGATGTTTAATATATACTGTAGTATCAAAATATAATGTATATTATATAGCAAAGTATTCTTTCAAATTATATTTATTCATGAAAACAATAATAATAATAATAAAATATTCAAAGTAACAATATTATGATTTGTGTGTGCATACATTAAAATGCTGAATAAAATTTCCATTAGAAGTCAAATTAAGTAACATAAAAATATTACACATTATCTGCAATTGTTAGACAAAAAAGAGCGTTTTTTTTTTTTTTCATTTTTTAATACGCATTCATGTTTTTATTTCAGAAATTGAAATGTGAAAATACAAGATTTTTAATAGCTCTTTTATTCAACAAGATAATATAAAGGTCATTACAAGAGACAATTAGATAGTTTATGATATCAATTATACCTCCATCCTCTCTCCTTCGAAAAAAAAAAAAGAGAGAGAGAGGGGGGGGGGGAGACAGAAAAAAGAGAGAGAACGAAAAGAAAAAAGAACACAATTATTGATCGAACAAAACGCACCGCCCCCCGCCCCCGAGAAAAAAGAAATTAATGTAAAAGATCCTATTTTACTTCCATAAAATAGATGTATTTGTCAATCTTCTAATTAACCGCCCCCACAGACAAACTAATCGTTCCCCCCCCCCCCCCGACAAACTTGTATTAATCCGCCACTGACAAAACGATCTATCTCTGGTTGCTATTTCATAAAAACAGTGGTCTAAAGAGATAATAAACGGTATAGGCACATTTTAGATTACGTTTTTGGCAGTAAAATTATAATTATGAAAAATAACAAACTCAATTTTGTTTTGTTTGTTTGTGGGATTACAGCCGATTAGCTACGCGTGGGCTCTAGGCTGATGGGTGGGGTGCCCTCCGTGGGGGTCTTTCTAAGGGGTCCTAACCCGTATTTACGCTAAGTTTCGGAGAAAACCACGGAAAACTCCGAACGGTTAGGTCGGCGGGCGCGCGATGGGACCCGAACTCGAGACCTTCACACTTCGCCCGTCTACCATTTCCAGTGGCATAACCACTGTGCCATGATGAGGCCCAAACTCAATTTTCAAATCAAATATTTTAAAAAAGAAATAATTATTAATTTTAAAAATCTGATAAACACTACAAATTATACATAATTTTATCACAAATTAAGATAATGAAAAGAAATTGCGCCCAAAAATTACTATACTAATTACAAAATTAACACTCGAAATATAGGGACAACTAATTCACAGTATGACTTATTTTTAATACTGTTGCGCTTTCATCAGTCTTTTTTTTCCCCTGTTCTCGATATTTACTTCGTCTAGAGAGACAAGTAGTAAATTGTGCCTCTGTACATTTTATATTTTCCCTATATTAATTTCCATCATTATTGTCTAAATGCCATCAGTTTTCAAATCGAATGTGCTTTAAAAAAGAAAGAAAAAGAAAAAAAACCAACCTTTTAAAATCAAATAAACAAGTTGTACTATGCAAAAGAACTATTTATCACAAACCAATGAAAGGGAATTGCGCACAAAAATTATTATAAAGGTTGCAAAACTGACAGTTAAAAATTTCTTTCTGAAAGAAAATATAAAATTATATAGACAACTAATTCACAGCATGACTGAATATTTATTTTTAATGCTATTGCACTTCGGGATTTTTATTTTCCGAACATGTAAGGAAAGTATTGTAATCATGAAAAGAATTGGCTTCGAGATTTTGGTGTATTGACACGTTTTGAGGTCTTCTGAATTCATTTATGCTGTTTTTTACGAGATGTGTGTGTGTGTGTGTGTGTGAACACGATAGCTCCTAAACAGAGCATTCGATTGAGCTCAAATTGGGTATATGTGTTATAAGCCACCGTCACAAGACCGGTATTGATTTTGGTGTATATAGGACTTATAGTTTTTCTACAGGGCTAAAGATTTCTTTTACATTATGGCCTATGGGGGGAAATTCTTGAAAGTGCGCTAGCGTTTAAACGGTACATTCGATTGTGCTCTAATTGGATATATTTGTTATAAACCACCATCGTAAGACCGTTATTGATTTTGATGTTTATAGGACTTATAGCTTTTCTGCGGGGCTAGGACAAAGATTTCTTTTACATTATGGCCTACGGGGAGAAAGTCTTGAAAGTGCGCTAGCGTTTAAATGGTGCATTCGATTGAGTTTCAATTTGGTATACGTATATGTTTGAATTATTCATCGATTAAAATTTATTTAAATGATTGGTAATGATCTTAATCATAAGTGTTCGGAAAGTCGAGTGGAGTCACTCCAGATTTTTTTTTTTTTTTCTGTTCTCTATATTTAATTGGTGTATAGCAGGGTTGTCCAACATATGGCCCGCCGATTGTTTGAATCCTGCCCACTTACTACTTTTTGAAAATCGCAGAAACAGTCTAGCAATCCTTTTTAATAGTATTTCAAGTGGAAAAGCAAATAGTTCCAAGAAATGCTGTGGAGAATAAACTTAAATTCTGAGAATGCTACTAAGATCAGTTTTTGATTGTTGAAGAAATTGCGAAGGGGAGACAAACCTTTATCTGATAGAAATTTTGTAAAAGACTGCTCGAGCCTATTTACATCTGTCTCTTTTACTGTGTCTCATATTGCTGTGAGTAGCTATTTTCAAGGATGAAAACCATGAAAACGAGATCTAGGTTTCTTTTGACCGAGGAACATTTTGTAGGAATTTTGCATTAGCTATGTCAAGTGTACAGGCAGACATTGACTATTCGTTAAGCAAGAGTAATGCCAACCCTCACATAATTCTATGTTTGGATGTAATGAAAATAAATGCGGTAATAAAACGGGGTTTCTACAGACCTGGAAAGTCAGGGAATATCAGAGAAAGTCAGGGATTTTGGAAAAAAGTCAGGGAAATTTGAAGAAATTGAAGAAAGGTCAGGGAAATGCAAGAATATGCGGCAAAATCAAGAAAATACTTCCTGTTTGAACCTAATTGTAGAAATTGTTTTATTTTCCTTTTCTTATTTAACCTTATAAATAATTTTAAAATGTGTCCTTTATGAACATATCTTCTTCAGTTGAAATATGCTTAACTTGATCCTAAATTGTTATCAAACATGGTTTTTGTTAGAATCCAGTGATGTCAAATAATATTTTTGTGTATATTGATTTTATTATTATTATTATTTGTAAAAAAAGGGGCAAAATATATAAAAAGTTATTAATTAAAGGATGTAAAATTAAAAATAGAAACGCAAAATTAAGGAAAGCACACTATTTAAAAAGTCAGGGAAGAGCATGATAGACGTCAGGGAAAAGTCAGGGAAGCAAAAGCTGTGAAATCCGTAGAAACCCTGTAAAAAAATGTAAGAAATTTTAATACCCAATTTTACGAATTATTTGTAATGTGTTTATTTTGTAGAACTCGTAAGGAAGGATTTATGATCACCACTTTAACGTCTTATCCTCAACTAGCATCCTCTTAATTTTTGAACTGGATTAAAAAATTGTGTTTTCCAAAAGTAAAATACGACCCTGTGGACTATCAACTACATCATTTCATAGAACTCCGTAGACATAAAACACAGTATTTATAGTACATAAAAATATTTACATTGCATGTGCTGAGAAAAAAAATATCAAACAAAACCTTAGGAAAAAAAAGCCGCTCTTCTGGTTTAAATTCCGAAGATAACTATACTACCAATAAGTTGTAAACAAATAAGATAAATCAAGGGGTGCTGGTTTCACATCAGCTGTTTGTAATGTATAACATACAATAAATGAATTGAATTAAAAAATGAGTTTTCTAAAAGTAAAATATGAACCTCTGAACCAGTGGCGTCAATTTTCAACTTAACTATTACGCATTTTAACACAAAGTTATGTCTATAACCCCCCCCCCCCTCGAAGGAAGTCTGCATTCGCCACTGCTCTGAACTATCAACTGCATCATTTCATAGAACTCCATATTAGACACTCACATAAAGCGCAGTATTTACAGTACATAAAAATACACTTATTTACATTGCATTTGCTGAAAGAAAAAAATACCATACAATACCATACAAAAAAAAGGCTATAGATGGTTTTAATTTCATTTTTTGTTAATTTTTTAAAAATCTTTTTTATCTTCATTATGTTTTTTAATTGCGTCAATAATGTAAAAAGGATTTCTGAATCGAAGAGACATTTTGTAAGGTGGATCAATGAGCTCCGGGAGAATGCACACTGCTCAAAGCAAGTATTCGACAGACTTGAGAGCAGTAAAATAACAACACTTTTTACTACAAAAGGCTATGCAAAAGGAACTGAGCCAGATGATTTTACAGATACACACACAAACGAAAGTTGAAATGTGAAGAGAATGTTTCTGGAGGCACTGGGGTGGGAAGTGAGGACACCACAGGGGGTCAATTGGTCAATATACGCCCACCTCATCAATCACCGCAACTAATGGTTACCAAAGAGGGGGATGAAATTCGCATTGAAATCATGCATTTCATAGCATATAACGTTTACATTTAATTGAAAATAACGAAAAGTTGTCATTGAAAAAACACGAAAAAAGCATGTAAAAATAGTGAGATGGCTATACACATTATTACGCGAGTTAAAATTTTGCTAAAGAGCGGGATTTTGAAATAACGGATCGTCAAAAATGAAAATAACGGTTTTAGAATTTGTGTTGCTTTTCAGGTTGCAATAAAATCTCTTTCGACTTAATTAACCCAAATCTGATTCACGCAATAATTGCGAACAGTTCTCAAGATTTACACAAGAAAATTTCATGTAAAAATACCAAATACTTTCCGAGAAAAATGATTAGGCGTTAAGGCGCTTTTCTTCATGGGAAAGCATTGGGACGTGAATCTCCGCAAACCGAGTATAGAGGCCTCTTAAGACGTACACCAAACTCTACAGTTCCAACACCTTCTACCTCACTTTCTAAGTTTCCTATCGCGAGAGACATTGTGGTGTTTTGTACTGGTTTATATGTGGAAAATAAACTTTTGTTGTTGCAGAAATGATTAGATGCACCTGTATCAAATACCCAAATTTTGTTTATTACTGCACCAGGTTTACTAGCTTCAACATTAAGGAGAGTTTTGTTTACTTTAACATCACAATAATTACTAGATTTTACTTTTCGTTTTGTACCACTTTTATTTCTATTAAAACTAAGCTTTACTCGGCAATTGGCTATTACATGTCCGTATTTTTTACACCGGAAGCAGGGACCTAACTTGTTGGGGTTTTCGTTTTTATGTTTTTGCATGTCCTCAACAGTTGTGGATAACAAAGTACTCTCATAATTACTTGTGTCCCCCTTCACTTGACGAATGTGTTCCTTCTCTACAAGGAGTTCATCTAAGATTTTCTGAAAGGTAAAGTCTTTCTCTGGCCATTGATAAATTGTTTGTACTATATTCTGAAAGTTAGAATCTAAATATCGAATGAGCTGAAATCCCTGATATGACTCCTCAACAGGGTGACCTAAGTCGCGTAATTTAAGTACTGTTTTCTTTACTTTAGCAGCAAATAATCCAATTCCTTCTTCAGCAACATAGCGATGCGAGAAAAATTCATCTAAAAGTTGTATAGTTCTAGCTCTAGAAGAGGGTTCGAAATGCTTTTTAAGCGTGTCCCATGCAACATCACCCGAATCTACCGTTGATATAAGTGAGCGAAGATCAGGGCTAACACCCAAATATATCGTCGAATAAGCCTTCGCTTTACGCAAATTGTAATCTAGTATTTCCTTTTGTGTAGCTTTATCATCTAAAGCGGGTTCAGTTTTATCAATAAATTTCCAAACTCTCCTTTCCATTAACAAAACCTTCATGTCATCTTTCCAGGTGTTCCAGTTCGATGCATTAAGCATCTCTATTTGGTTGTGACTTTCGTGAATATGCGAGCACATTATTACCACTTTACAACACTAATTTACAATAAGTATAATAAACACATGCATATGATGAAATTTTAAATATAACTTACAACACGGGCCGCCCAGGTGGTGTAGTGGCTAGAGAACCATTCTATCACGCCGTGGGTCCGGGTTCGAATCCTGGCTTGGGCATGGATGTTAACTTGTCCGTCCCTTCATAAGGGGTAGTGCTGTCCGCCCACTGGGTGCTCCCATAATAAAATGGACAGTAACTAGGGCCGTTGATGGCAAAGGCTTGTGGCCAGTGCCTGCCCATTAGAAAAAAAAAAACTTACAACACGGGAAAGTCCTACTTCATACTGATGAAACCGAAACATTACTGCAAGGAAAAGTTCCATGGTCTGCTAAAAGGCTCCTTTAAAGCTTGGCTGAAACGCCGATATGCTCGGCCCCCGTCGAAGCAACTCAATAAAAGTCCATTTCCACGCAAGGAATAACACGCCAGCTTGAAAACAAACACTAAACCGGGGATTCAAAAGCTTGACTGGTGACAGAACCCTTGAAGGCACAAGATGGATAATACTTGTAGAATACGACAGCAAAGATGACAAAAAAAAAACACTAGAGCCGGAACACTTGCTTCATAACGCCGCTACACTCCTTGGCGAAGACACCTCGGTAACGCCGCACCACAGAAAACACCGCCCGGGGCTTGAGTTGAAAATGACAACGCACATATGGCTCGGCCCATAACCAAAATCTAAGCAGAAATTATTCGCATTTTACCAGCAGTGGTGATTTAACACTTGAAATGATGAGACATCATTAAGAAACTAAAAATTCTTTTTAATTTAAAGAAACATCGTAAAGTTTAAATACATTCACGCTCGCTTAGGCTCAGAATGCAAACAAAATTTTACGCATTCTGAATAAATTTGCCCAAAATCTATCAATTTTTTAAGTTATATAGAACTTAAATAAGAAGTATGATGTCATCTAATCCATCTACGCCACAGATTATGTTCCACGATTTTTTTCAATGAACGGGGAATGATTCATTTGCTACCATTCTGTGTTTACTTTTTCAAGACGTGATATTTCGCTAGATATTTAGATTTGGAAGATGCCGCAAGTTTAAGAAAGGTAAATTTTTTAGAGATCTTTTGAACTGTATAAAAAAAAAAGTAGATTTTAGTTAGAGACAAAAATGTCATTTTTATCAAAATTTCAGCATGGTGACAGATGTGCCGGGGCGATGAGTCCAACCCGGAGAGCATTACGAACAAGATGCTTATTATTTAGATTCAATTTTGTAATTTAAAAAATTGAAAACACTGTTTGGTAACAGGCATGACATTCGTGTCCGGACAACTTTATTTAATTATCAAGTCTTTCATTTTTCTTAAAACCTTAAAAAAAAAAAAAAAAAAAAAAAAAAAACTTTTCATAATGTAATTTAAATTATTTCACCATGTTAAAGCATGTCAGGGCAGAATTTTTAGTTTTTGGGTAGTAATTCTGCATAACACGTTTTATGTTCTACGATTCAGACAGCTATCTTTCAGTATCTTCTCTACTCATTTCTTTTTAACATGCTTTTATTAGCTTCACCTCTATGTATGTTTGTATGCTTGTAACCGACTCCTTTGAGCTCGATTTTAACCCACTTTAAACGGTCAGATTTAATTTAAACTTTGTACATTTGTGAAGAACTGGTGACAATACAATAATTTTATAAGTTTATCTCATTATCCTAATCAGGATCGCCAGGATTAAATAATTTCCCCATTTCTTATCCTGATTGAAAGTAGAACACTTCCAAAGATTACAATCTTAAGAAAACCTTTTTTACTGTGGCCGTGATCGTATAGTGGTTAGTACATTGCGTTGTGGCCGCATTAACCTAGGTTCGAATCCTGGGCACGGCAATATTTTTATTTTTACAAAATATTGTGATCCATCACATTATGTAAGAGTTGAGTACAAGAACATGTTAAGGCCATTCTTTTTAACACGCTTTTATTTCTTGATTAGAGACCTATTTTTCCTTTTTAGTGAGGAAGGTAGCATTTAACTGCAGGTTGATTAATATTTTGGTGCAGAGCAGGAGCATAGCAAGAGGGGGCTCAAGGGGCTGCCCCCCCCCGAAATGGGACCCTTTACTTAGCTTACAATTTGATATTTAGCTTACAATTGAACTTTAGCTTTAAATTTGATACCTAGCCCACCCCGAAATAAAATCCTGGCTACGCCACTGGTGCACAGTGAAAATAAATTATCTAACAGTTTGTACTTTCCAACTTAGTGTTCCTTAGTGTCTTATGAGAGATATCAAAAATTAAAAATAAATTTTAAATACATACAGTTTAACAAATACTAAAATACACGCTTTAATAGCAAATGGAACTAAAAAGTGAAAAATAAAAATATAGTTTAAAAAACCAAAAAACACGCTTTAGTGATAAATTGAACTAACTAAAAAGCGAAAAAGAATTCTTAATATAGAAATAAATTAATGAACGAAAAATAGTATTATTGTGAAAAAAGCGTGGGGTGCTCCATATATCAGTTCGTGAGAACATTCGATCGGTACGATTAGTACAAAAATGATACAAAAAGTATAGCACAAAGCACCCCACGCTTTTTTCACAATAATAATATTTTTCGTTCATTCATTTATTTTTATATTAAGAATTCTTTTTCGCTTTTTAGTTAGTTCAATTTATCACTAAAGCATGTTTTTTGGTTTTTTAAACTATATTTTTTGTTTTTAATTATTAAATAGTATGTTTTTCATCTATTGTTTAAATATTGGAAACTGTCTGATAAAAACCATGATAAATACAAAATTCATTTAAATTTTCTTATAACTTGCAAAAAAAATATTTTACAAGCGGACAAGAAATGGGATCAAATTTTGAAAATGACCCATGGACATGCCAAGTTTTCAAAATCAAATAGCCAGAGGTCTCCTGTTTATTTAAGGTGAAAAACCTGAAATTACTTATGGATATATTTTTCCCATAAAATTGACACATAATCAATACTTTTGTTAATTGCCAAGTGCAGGGCCGGCCCAAAGGGGGGGGGGGGGGGTATGAATGTCGGCAGTCATCTAAGGCCCCAAACTTAAAGAGGCCTCGCCCCAGGAAGGAAGGAAGGAAGGAAGTCACGCACAGGGGAGAGCGACCGCGGAGCGCGGTTTACACTGCAAGGCTACCCCGGGGAAAGGAAGCAACAGCCACCCCGGACCAAGGGCATACACTCCGAAATCCAAACCCACGGACCCTATTGAAATCCTCTTAAACAATACAGAGCTCCCATAAAAGGGGTTACATCAAAAGAACATAAAACACCACAAAAATATGAACAAGACACAAATAATACACAATATACACAGTAATACACAAAATATATAAACAACAAAAACACCCAAAAATACCAGTTATTACAGAGACAGGAAGCCCCACATAACAGTAGTTTAAACATGACAGAAATACAAGACCATAAAACGAAATAAACAAGGGAAATAAAATCCAAACAGAAAGACAAGCACGAGGCATATAATTTAACAGAAATATCACAGTGTGGATAAATATCACAATTTAAAACTAGTTAAAAGTAAAATATCAGACAACAATAACCGATATAAATATAAAAACATAAGAACAATATGTACAGACTATAATTAATTTAGTTATATAAAACTAGTTAAACATATTCAATAGAAATTTAAAAACTGGTTTAAAAGGTTAAAAGATCAATCAACAATAACTGATATAAATATAAAAGCCTAAGAACAATAAGTACATACTAAAATGGTTTAATCATATAGTAGTGAATTTTAAAACCAGTTAAAGGAAATTCAATACAGAATATTCACAATATACACACATAACTCCCCCTTTTTTTTTTAGAAAAACACCTTTTACCCAGAGAGATTAATCCTATATTTGCCTCTAAGGATCTGGTAAATTTCTTTTAATTTTCTAATATTTGAACCCTTGCGAATAAGTTTAAGCAAAAGAATCTCAGCCACCATGGATGACCTGCATCCGAAGGCCCTGAGATTAGAACTACAGGGACCAAAAACATAATGTCTCGCTGTGCCCTCACTTCCACACTCACACAAACCATCGCTATGTTTCCCCAGACTGAGCAGAAAGGCCGGAAAGAAACCTTTTCCAGTAATATAAGGAAGTACAATGTTATTGGGAATGATACACTTATAGCTGACCCGTTTACAATATCGATAAGTCTCCCTGACGGTCTCCTCGTGCTCCCTGATGGTCTCCTCGTGCTCCCACGCAGACTGCCATTCATCTAAAATCTCTAATTTCACAGTTCTCTTAAGAGCCGAGACAGGAACAGGAGCAAAGATATAATCATTTACTTCCGGCCAGCCCTCCAGGATCGGTCTCTTAGCCAGGCCGTCCGCCCTCTCATTACCTTCAATGCCTACATGTGCCTTAACACAGACTATATAATAATGTTTGTTTTTATTTTTGGAAATGTGGTTTAATATCCGATTTAAAATTATATCCCTAGAGAACCTCTTTTTTAATGCAGTCACTGTGGATTGGCTGTCAGTAAAAATGTTAATGTGTTTAAAAGCTTGGCCCTTGGTCCAGCCGAGAGCCGATAAAATTGCTAATTGTTTAGCCTGATATACAGTATTTAGGTTTCCGATTCTCCTTGAATAATCATAAACAAAATTTCCATCATGTCTAACAGTAAACGCGAAGGCCATCCCATGGCCAATCCTGGATCCATCTGTATAAATATTGACGATGTCTATTTTTTCGGTCATGTCACCATTTTCTTTTATTGTTAAATTATTAAGTGTATAATTCAGATTTAAATTACGTTCAGGAATAAATTTTTGTATTATATTATTATTGAACTTAATATTATTAATTGTATATTCTTCATTGCTATTCAAAATTTTCAGTTTTTTAACTATTGTTTTAAAATAAGTATTGATAGGAGGAATACCATAGACGACATTTAGCTCGGCTGTAGAATTGTGGGGTCTCGCCCCAGAGCGATTTTTTTGCTACGGTTGTGATATAACCCGAAAAAAGACAATAAATAAAGCTAATATACTATATGGCCAAAAGTATCCGAGCACCCCCTGAAAGTGGTTCTGGCGGGTGACGCACTTTGATACGTAATCGAAAGCTATAAAAGTGTTGGTAGTGGTTTGTCAGGTTGAATGCATGCATTTGTGAAGCAATGAGTAAGTCAAAGGTGCTTAAGTGAGTTCGATCGTGGCATCAAATCAGTTCGTGAGATTGCGAACACTCTACAGAAGCCTAAATCCACTGTGAGTGACGTAATTGTGAAGTGGAACGTCGAGGCAGTGAAAATGCAGAAAAACAGAGTGGTAGGCCAAAAAAACTTCCGCCTGTGAAGGTAGCCGCAGAACTCTGAAAAGGGTAGTGAAAAACAATCGCAAGTCCTCGTTGGCAGAAATTTTCCAGGAGTTCCAAATTTCATCAGGTGTTAGTGTTAGCGGCAGAACTGTTTGTCGATATTTAAACAACTTGGGATCTCTTGGTCGTGCAGCCGCTCACAAGCTGAACATCTCTCCACAGAATGCGAAGCATCAATTGCAATGGTACAGAGCTCACCATCATTGGACTGCGGACATGTGGAAAACTGTCTTTTGGAGTGATGAATCTCACTTCATACTCTGGCAGTCGGATGGACGCGTCTGGGTTTGGCGGATGCGCAGCAAGCATTTTTGCATGTCTGCATTATGCCGACTGTTAAGTTTGGTGGTTGCAGTATAATGGTGAGGGGGTGTTTCTCGTGGTTTGGCCTGGGTTTGTTAGTGCCTGTGGTTGGAAACATGAACTCTGCGATCTATGTGGACATTCTGGGCAATGCTGCACTCCCAACTCTACGGCAATATTTCAGGGAAGGCCCATTTCTCTTTCAGCAGGATAACTGCTCCATTCACACAATGAGGCTTGCACAGACGTGGTTTGATGAAATGGGTGTTCAAAAACTGGACTGACCTTCTCAGAGCCCCCATCTAAATCCCATAGAACACCTTTGGTACGAATTACAGATCATATCATGTAGCCAGCCAAATCGACCGTCCTTACTGCGAGCGCTCACTTCAGCTGAGATGGACGCCTGGAAGTCAATTCCTGTGGCCACCTATCAAAAACTGGTGAAAAGTCCCAGATTTGTGCAGGCTGTCATAGATGCAAAAGGGGGACCAACATCATATTAATATGTGCCCCAGGGTGCTCTAAGTCCATACCACTGGGTGTCCGGATACTTTTGGCCAGCTAGTGTATGTATTAGCAGTGCTAGTAGTAACTTACATAAGACATGACAGAAAAGAGGACTCGCTCTTGCAGTTTGCCTGGGGCCTCGCATGCCTCTCGGACCAGCCCTGCCAAGCATGTCCATATAAACATGGCAGTATCCCATTACTTGAGTTGTATAATGTAAATAAATTCAATTTCAAAAGTTTACAAAAGAAAAATTAAAAAATAAAAGCAGCAGTCAAAGCAGACATGAGAAACTATTCCCACCAAAAAAATATTACAATATTAAAATATGTGAAATGATATCTAACTGTGCGACAAAAAATATTTTTATTAATCTTTTTCAATTTTAAAATTTCTAGCATATTTCTAGATAAATAATGAGTATTCATTTATGTAATCTAGTTTTTAGAACAACTTTAGATGCATTATTTCAAATCAAAGGCTTTCAGGTTGTTGAGCTGGATGAGTAGGGTTGCTAACAGTCCCGTACGAGCCGAGACGTCCCGTTCCTAGGGCTATAAAGGATACGTCCCACAAAAGGTGTGTGCAGGATGCCAAATGTCCTGCTTTTGTTCTGTTTTTTGAATAGAATAAGTAATTTCATAATTTGATAAATTATAATGATCTCAGAAAAGACTTTAAAAATTAAGTTTCTTTCCTAAAAAGAAAAAGAAAAAAAAGATCTCAGCAGAAGTGACTGTATAGTTTCTTTTCGAAACAAGTAATATTGTGATTTCAGTAAAAGTAGTTTAATATATCTTTTTTCCAAATAAATAATTATTATAATCGTAGTAGAAAATGTGATATAATATTACTTGTTTAGAAAAGAAACTTCAAGTTTCTCTTATAAAATTATGTTATCGATACCTAGTTATGAGTTGTTTTAATTATTTTTAAAAAGCCAAAGCAAAAACACATTGTTTTTGTTAATGAAAGAAAATAAAAGGCTTATTTAATTTATTTTCAAATGATAGTACTACTGTTTGTTTTGATTACAAAGAGAGTTGGAAGACTCTAATAATTAATGTTCATTTTGTCATTAGTTTTCGTAATTGATTTACTGGTCAACTATTGTATGTATGACTATGCCGAATTAGTAGAAAGCATAATAATCAATAAAACTATCATAAGTGTAAAATTTAAATCTGATTTTATATGTGTGTCTGCCTTCTTGTAATAACATAGCTGCCAACCTTCCAGCAACAGAATAAGGAACACAGCACGTGGTCATGAAATCAGAAATAAGGAACACAGTGCGTGGTCATGAAATGTATGATTAAATATACAATTAAAAATTTTACATTAACAAAATTAAATTATGTGTAGAGAGATGATGTGCATATATAATCATTAATTTATAAAAATAAAATATACTTAACTTGGCTCCATTACTACAATAGACTTAAGTTTTTAATGAAATGAAAGAATAATAAGATAAATGTCATTCAATTAAATTTATTGACTTATTCACAAGGACAAATGCTTTACCAAAAGCTAAAAATGTACACGATTTTCCTTTTTTCTTTTAATTTTTAAAAATCCTTCCACAGAAGCTGAAAAACGGAACATTTTGGCCTAAAAACATATTTACGGAACAAAGCTCAAAAAACGGAAAAAATCCGTATAAAACGGAACACTTGGCAGCTATGTAATAAGTAAGCTGGGTTCCCCTTTTTTTTTAGCACTCGGGTGCTATTACTTTCAAGCACGGGAATTTTGTCTACGCGACGCACCGTGGTTACTTTTCTGTTTCATTCATGTTTTCTGCAGAATGATTTGATATTGCTAACGGAAACATGGACTATCCCTTCTGATGATTTTCTAATACCACGATACACTTTGGTCGAACGGATAGACAGTGGTTTCTAAAACGGAAAGCCATCTGGAGTTGCTAACGGAAACATGGTCTATCCGTTCAGATGATTTTCAAATGCTAGGATTCACTTTGGTCGAACGGATAGACAGTGGTTTCCAAATCAAAAAGCCATCTGGAGTTATGATTTTTATAGGAGAAAACTTTATAAAAATCACTTTATAAAAAGAATATGAAACACTTTACTCGTGCCTACACGAGCCAGATCAATGGTGTTTAAATGGTCATTGCGTATATTCAAGATAAAGTGAGATTTGCAGTTACATACGCTAGTCCTTGAATTTTTTATGAAGATAAATTAGACACTATATTCAAAACGTTACTGAAGGAGGATGATTGCAAGACTGTTTTAGTAGGAGATTTTAACATAGAATTAAATTCCGATCAAGGATCCGATTTCATAACTGAAATGGATATTTTAGATTTTCCCATACACATTAATCCAAAACATTTCACCGCTAGGAGCAAAACAACATGCTGCTACTCTGAGCATGCTGCCAGATTTTTTTTTTTTTTTTTTTTGGACATGTCCCGCATTTTAATTGGGAAAGTTCCGCAAATCCAGGTATAAAAGTTGGGTGGACAATAACTGATTGAAAGGACAATAACTGAACAGCGAACCTGATGAAGAAAACTACTCAGAAATTGAAACTTTCCCCAAACACTTTAAAAAGCCTGAGACCCCAAATAGGAACAAAAAGCCCGAGATTCAGGCCGAAATCCTCAGACATGGCACGTCTGGATTTATAATATAAAAAAATAAAGAATAAGGATGAATTATAAAAAATCGAAAATTACATAAGCTGCATATTAACAAATCTATATTTGTTACAAAAGAGAATATTTCAATAAAATAATTTTGCAAACAAAATAAAGTATTAAAGTTATAAAACTAATACGAATTACCATGGTTCTTTTCACCCTAGAAAAAATTTGCCTCCCAGTGCGTACGGTAATGCATCAGTTTCTGTGGAAAAATAAAATTAAAATAATTTGTTTCATCTTTATGTAACAAAACTCTACTTAAATTGCATTAAATAAAATATAAAACTTAAACAAACTATTAAAAAAAACAGACGATTTTGCAAAGCTCTCCATTCGGCTTGGACAAACGAGTTGTTTTCCTGGAATAAAAAATGTATGTGAATTGATTAGATAAGGAATTATCCCGCCAAATTTTAACTGTTTTATTTTGTTTGGCAAGGGGATTCGAATGAATGACGAGGGAGTGAAGGCTGGGGGTATACGTAACGCGACATCTTACGGCTGGAAGCGGCAAAACCAGGTATCATTGTGTAATGCACAAAAACCATAATACAGGCATATATCCAAATCAGGCCAGGCGAGGTCTTTTGAGGAATCGCACTAGCCCGTGTTTGTACAACCACAACATTTGGATCAGAGCCAATGAAATCGCTCCATTCCCCGAGAGCAAAAAACGTCACCAGAGAACGCCAGGATGAACTAGAACCTGGATGAACAGATGCGCCAGAGATGTTGGCGAGAATCAAATTCTGCATCTCGAGGACATTTGTTTATTACTTTGAAGGAGCAGAATTGAATTTGACAAATATAATTTGCGTTTAACATATATTTCTTGATATCAATATGCAGTATAGTGTGAGTGTGTGAAAATTAAACTTTAAGGGTTAATTAAGAAAAAAAACACTACCGTGAGGTGGGAATTTGGACTTGTAAGTTTCGATTTTGCTTTGTGATGCAGTTTTGTTTATAAGTCGATACGTTAAAGCTCGAGTACCCTGTCTCTCCCCCCCCCCCCCATATGGCCACCCATGCTTATGACATGTATCATTATAGTATTCAAGTGGCATTTAAAAATCAAAATGATTAAACTTTACTAAAAACGTATTTTTTTTTAATTTATTTATTGTAAAATTAAGAATGAATACTAATGATCGTAAACGACTTTTAAAAGTTTATATAGTAACATGGTTTAATAGTCTGGTTCTGGTAATCTAAAATGAGTTATGAGTTGCATCTTCCCTGCAATCATTTGTGATTGTGCAAAAGTCTTCTTGCGAAAACAATGATTTTTTACTACTTGTCGAAGGGTATTAAGAAAACTGTACCCCCCCCCAGGGCGGTTCTAGAGTTGCAGTCTGGGAGGGGTAATGATATTTTATAATTTTAAATAAACTCAGTGCTTCAGAGAAGCACTGACTACCGGGGGGCGCACAGAGAAAAGGGGACCCTTCTGATTGCACAATATACTTCATATATATGAATTTAATCACCTAACTGTTTTAGAATATTCTTCAGGCATAGTCTAACTATACTTGCTTTTTTTTAAATACTGTTTGGAATGTGCATCATATTCCCCGCGCATTTGTCTTGTTCATCAAAATTGAAATCTATATTAAAATCGCCTAATCCCCACCAGACATATTCTAACTATACTTCATCTTTATTTACTCGAATATAGACACCAATATTCCAATTAAATAAACAGTAGGATTATGCAATTTCTCGACAAAGATGGTTGTGTTGTGGTATTACCGCCAATTAGCAACACGTGGGCCAGGGGCGTAGCCAGGGATATCGGGATATATCCCCCCCGAAATTTTTGGATTAGTGATGAAATTCCGTCTATTTATACACATATAAGTTCATATCCCCCCCCCCGAAAAATTTCCCAGGCGCATATCCCCCCCCGAAAAATTTTCCTGGCTACGCGCCTGACGTGGGCTCTAGGCCAAGGAGCGGGGTGCCTTCCGCGGTGGTCTTTCTAAAGGATCCTAACCTGTATTTACGCTAAGTTCCGGAAGAAACCACAGAAAATTCCGAACGGTTAGGTCGGCAGACGCGACCTGGTTTTGAATCAAGTACCTTCCGTCTCCCAGTTCAGCCTGTTATGCGCTTGGCCACTGGTGGGGCACTCGACAAAGATGAAAGATATCGCTTCGGGGACTTATTTCTGTTATACTAATTTTGGCGATAAATCATCAAAAATGGATCTTGGGGATTTTGCACAATTAATCTGGCAACACTTGAAACATGATTCGCCCTTTCACCAGGTAGACAATGTCCTAAAATTAGCAGCACTCAAGATCTAAATATTACGTGAAAAATACCTTTTTTTGTCAACTATCCTTTATAATGGTCGATTTAAAAAAAAAATTGAAAAAGAGTTTTAGGAATTTGTGTTCGTTACATCCCAATGAAAGTTTTTATATGGCTATCTTCAATTTCCTTCGATATATGAAGACAAATATGAAAATGTTTGAACTCTAAAAAACGCTGAAAATGACTGTTATGTATTCGTGTTAGCTACATTTTAAAGCAACAATTTTTTGGCTATCTCTTTTTCCCTTTGAGGTATAATGGAAAATTTGGAAATAACATTTTGACCCCCTTATCCCCATTATGATGCGAATTCTAAAAAAACCTGGAAATGATTTTAAGGCATTTGTGTTTACTATATTTTTAAGCAGGAATTTCAGGCTATCTTCTTTCTCTAACAGATGAAGGGAAATGTGAAAAGAACGTCAAAGAACGTTTCAGTCCCTTACACCCACTTGGGTGCGAATTCTAAAACACCCTCAAACTGATTTTCAGGCATTCTTGTTCGCTACATTCTAAAGCAAGAATTTTATGACTATCTCTATTTCCCTTTGAGATATGATGGCAAATTTGAAAATAACGTTTTGGCCCCTTATGGGGTTAGGGGTAGTCAGAATTTTCAAAAAATTGATTTTTTTTTTTTTTGCATTTTCTTAAAGTATAGTATCTTAAAAATATTCTCTGAAAGTTTGAAGTGAATCCGACAAATATCTTTCGAGTTATTTAGCGAAGAATAAAAGGCTCTCGAGCGGTCTAATATTTCCGAGAACAATTAGCTAGCGGCATAATTCTCCCTTACCTCCTGAAGTTTTAAAAGCAATCAAGCCTATTTATGAAGATCTTAGTAATGAAAATTTACTTTCAAGATGTGTAGGTGGATTTAATCAAAATAATAATGAGAGCTTCAACCAACTAGTGTGGAAAATATGCCCAAAAACTATCAATACTAGTTTTACCATTGTTCAAGTTGCTGCATACGTAGCTATGAGTATACTTAATGAAGGGACAAAGTCATTATTAGTAATAATGAACACACTGGGACTTAGTTGTGTGCCTAATTCGCATCGGTATACTGAAAAAACCGATAGTGCACGTGTAAAAGTAGCTGATCAGCGCGCTAACGACAACACTCGCGAAGGTAGAATGCGACGTAGACAACAACAAATTGATGTTTTAGAAAGTTCTACAACGGCTGAAGAACTCTTATATGGTCCAGGAATAGATGACTCAGTGTAAGTATTGAAATTATTCGTATTACTGTACATCAATCGACTGTTAAACTTTAAATGCGTTTTTCTCAAAACTATGTTTTTTGAACTGGTGACCACTGTAACTCAAAAACCGCTCGATAGATTTGAATGAAACTTATACAGCTTTAAGAAAACATAAAAAGCTAGTGCCTGATCGAAGGATTTTTTTTTTTTAAACTTCGATTTTTTATAAACAATTAATTGTTGGTTTTTTCCCGAAAATCTGCAAAAAAATTTCCAGAGACCGCCATTTTGTTAATTTTGAAAAAAACAAAAAAGCTTCGATCAGGCACAAGATTATCTATCCATAAAAATAATCTTTTTTGTTTCATTGATTTTAGATGAATCTCCAAGGAGCTGTAATGGTCACCGCAAGGGCCCATTATTAAAACCTGTTCAACTTAGACCGCCATAACTTGTAAAATAATTATTATTTTTTTTTTGAAATTTAAGTGAAGTAATGTTAAAGTATGATGAAATGATACTATGCTTTTACTTATGTGAAATAAACTTAATTACTAGTAAAAAAAAATTAATAAAAAATGGCATTTTTTCACGCCTCTGACTACCCCTAACCCCTTAACCCCCTTTTCATGCGCATTCTAAAGAACCCAGAAAACGAATTTTAAGCAACAATTTTAAGGTTATTTCTTTTTTTCCTCCGATATATCAAGAGAAATGTGAAAAGAACATTTTGGACCCTTACGCCTGTTTGGGTGCGAATTCTAAAAAACCCTGTAAACAACTTTTAGGTATCTGTGTTGTTACATTTTAAAGCAAGAATTGTACGGCTATCTCTTTTTAACCCTGAGATATGAAGGGAAACATGAAAAGAACATTTTGGGCCGCCATCCCCGCCTGGGTAAATGACGCTTCGGGTACAAAAGCTATAAGCTCCTAAAATTTCATGTCTGTTCCTCCAGTAGATTTGGCTGGGCGATGATCGTCAGTCAGTCAGTCAGGACATCTTCCTTTATATAGAGAGATAAAATGTTTAATTAATGATCAAATGCGAAATAATTGTTTAATTAATCATATAATTAATGAAGTATATAAATACCGAAAATAACAACCTTGCATCTCCCCCCCCCCCTCAATCGATCAAAATTTATTGCTATATATTTGAAGAATTCTTGTGTTTCGCCAGTAGATAGTGTTATTTGTTTACTTCACCCCAGTGAATTCCCCATGCAGAACTATTTTTCAATTTCGTTTTCAAAATCCTGGGAGGGGTAATTACCCCCATTACCCCCCCCGTAAAACCACCAATGCCCCTCCCTAATTTTTTTCAGGCCACGGCTTATTGTTATACATCAGTAGCATTTCTATTAGTCTCTAATATTTTTCTTCACTTATATTTATTCAAAAATGTCTAAGTCAACGATCAATATTTTGCCTCCCGGCACGGGTGCCCTTCAGTCCCATATTACCGGCAGGGCAAACGGGGCAACTGCCCAGGGCCTACAGATTTTAGGGCCCAAAAATCTTACATCTTACACTTTTGTAGTTTTAAAATAAAATTACAAAAGATAAAAAAAAATTCAGGAGATAAATAATTTTTTAAATTATAAAGTATGAACAATGAAAATAATTCAAATTTATATTTGTATAAATTAATTTAAACTTATTTTTAATTCTTCGAAATGCTCTATATCGATATAGCATACCAATATGTAGGAAAATAACTAACCACATTTGTAAAGAGAATTTTTAGCGTTAAAAAATAGCAAAATTTTTCAATTATTTGTTATTTTAAGAAATATTTTCAAAAATGACTAAAGTGTTTGTATTCCATACATGTTAGCAACTGTGATATAGCATTTCGAAGTAACGTTTAACTATCTGTTTCTTTGATTTCAGATTACTTAACACAAAATTTGTGTTAAGTAAGTAAACCCATTCTTAACACAAAATTTGTGTTAAGAATGGGTAAGATATTTAAAAAAGCTTTCAGTATGAACCGATCATAATCTTTTTTTTTTGAGGGGGGGGGGGTTATTGCAAGGGGCCCAATTTTTTTCTTCTGCCCGGGCCCACAGTTGTCTTGATCGGGCTCTGGTGCCCTCTTTGCCTCCCCCTACTCTACGAGCTACGCCACTGGCCCCCTTTGTAGGGCCCGTATACAGGGTCTGATTCCCAAAAGCTTCATTGCCTCCCCCCTTTTGCAAACTTTTTTCAAAGTTTCCAAATTTTAAACTTAAAGAACAATTTGGGGGTACCCTCTTTTTGTAGAGGCCCCGGGCGCTTGCCCCGAATGCCCGCCCGGGAATCAGGCTCTGCCCATACATCTCTATCACCTATAATGTATTAACTTCAAAGTTAACTCGTCTCTACTTTTGGTGACCTTAATAAATTACTGTAATAGTTTCAAAATTATTCATCATTTCTATCCCAACTTTCTCAATATAAATATGAACAAAAGCGACATTTTTAATTCTAATTAACTTACACGGAAATAAAATGCAGCAGGTTCGTATGTTAAATGTTCTGCATCACTATTGCGTACAGCAAATTTTCTCATAAAGTGTCTTAACACTGAAAACAAAACAGTGGCGGCCGGTGGTTAAAAATGTTAGTGCAGCCGGAAACATAGGAGTCCCCCCCCCCTCCCTCCAAATAGGAATGGAAAATCTTTGTTACTGAATTCGAACGCTGGCTGATTAAGCCCTCCCTGAGGAAAAAAAAAGGAAATTACATAAAAAATGCAAGAGATCCTAATTTACTTCCATAAAATGGACATAAATTTCAACCAGCCGCTCTTATCCTCAAAATTGCATTAATCCGTGTCTGATTCGAAGTTTCCTTGGAATTTTCTTTTGTAATGATAACATGAGAAGAAAAGTAAAAAAGAGAAAACTTAGTTATTTTTTATAAGTCAAATCAATCCTCTTTTCTTTTAAACTTGCGAATCGGTCAGTGATGTCCTCATAAAAAGGCGTTGTTTTAATAAGTTCATCAATTATTCCCCGTTCGATTGACAGCGTCGATAATGCCGTCAATCGTTCCTCGGTCGGACATGGAATTCCTCAAATAATTTTTAATTCTCTTTAGACAAGAGAAACTTCTTTCACTTGTTCCGCTTTTAGTGGGTATTGTCAGTATCAAACACAGGAATTTATATACTTCTTGGAAAATGTCCTTCGTTCCATTATCATGCATGTTTTTAATTATTTCTTGCACACTACAATTCCTGTATGATAAATCTGAATAAAACAGTTTTAATTCATTTTTAAGTCTATGAGTATCACTTATCACATTTGGATAAGAGTTTTTCAAGCTTTCTAAGCTTTCTTCAAGCTTTTCAAGATTTTTAAGCTTTCTTTTTCAAGCGTTTTCTGGGATGTTATTTATGGAAAAGTCCTCAAACTTTGAAGAATCGGCGAGACAAAAAAAAATATAAACATTCGCTGTCTTTAAATCTTGCATCAAATTCCATTACTATGGTATCTAAAATTTCAAAATATAATATTTTAAATTTTCGAAACACATCTTCTTGCGTTTGGAAGCCATATTGTCTTTTGAAAACAATTTCTGTTTTCGAATTCGCTATTTCAAAAAAACGTTTGAACGTGTCCTCATTACGGTTTTGGCTTATTATGTTCCGAGTTGCCTTGATTTGCTGGAGACAATAATTTATATCCAAAGATTTTTTTGCAGAATGTCATACAAAACATCTGTTTGTTGGAAAATAAAATCAAAAATTAAGGATAAAAGGGTGAATCCAAAATCATTAAAATAATTCAAAAATCCATTTGCATGTCGAATGGAAGTTTCATCCATATTTGGATCAGATAAAATGCTTTCGAAAATTTCTTTTAAGCCTTTCCATTCATCTGTTACCACTCTTAATATTTTACTATTAGAATGCCATCGAGTGTCAGTGCTAGTTGGTATTTTCCGTGCAATTGTTGAATTTAGTAAGTATGTCCTCTTCGCAGAATGATGGAAAAATGAAGGAATTCCACTTAAGTTTGCAAAAAAAAAATTCGACAGTCTGAGATATTATTTACACTTTGTTTTAAAATTAAATTAAGTCTATGGCCGCTGCAGTAAACAAATAATGCTTGTGGAGCTTGCGATTTAATTTTGGTTTGCAAGCCAATCAAATGTCCACGCATGACACATGCTCCATCGTAGCATTGAGCAATAAGTTTTGTGCGATATTCAAGAGGTCCTAAAACCGTTTCTAAAAGTTCAAAGAGAGCTTCTGCAGTACGAGATATACTAACATCAAAAAACCCTAAAAATCTCTCAACTACCAATCCGTTTGAAGAAACATACCTCACAATAATAGAGCACTGTGATTTTTGGGAAATATCTGTGGTATCGTCTACTTAACAGCAAAAAACGGAGATTCAGAAATTTCATTTTTTATAAATTCATGTATATGAGAATATAAACATTCAATCAATTCATTTTGTATAGTTTTTGATTCACCTTTAAAAACAGTTTTAATATTTAAATAATGCTGTTGTTGTGGAGGAGCGTGCTATCAGCTCCTTACAATAGATAAAAACTAAGAATATGTCGAGTGTAACATCCGTTGAATACAAATACCATCTAGTAAAAACTTAACAACATTTTATTCAGACTTTAAGTCGAGCATGCAAGCTCTGCACGATACGGTCAATTTACATCCAGCGGTACAATTCACATAGAGTTCTGGTAGCAACAACAGCAACGCGATAATAATAATAATAATACTGCTGCGAACCATGCGTGAACACACTCCCTTTTATACTCCCGGACCGCACATCAGCGTTGCCAGATTCCCTGGCTCTGCTATCGTGGGAGTAGCCGCTAGCGCTCCTCACAGGATGCGCGAAGAGATGCGCGGAAGCTTGTTCGATGTGGTGGCCGGCCGCTGAAGGATCAGATTGGTGCTCGGGAACGCACCGATCGCTGGCGCGGCGGCCGCCACAGTACTCCCCCTCCAGTGACCACGAAACTTTCACAAATATTTTCAATTGAAACGCACTCTCCGACCAGAACGTGTAGTAACAGCCGGAGGTGACGTGATGCAGGATGCTGGTTTTGTCACAGTCGGAGGTGGAGTTACGGAGGATGTGGGCGATGACACTGTTCCTGATGGACATTCTTTACGGTCGGCCAGTGAAGCATTGTCCGTAAGTTCAGGAGTCCAGATAAATGCGGGTTTGAGGCGGTCAATATAACAGTCTCCTTGTTGTTTACCAAAATTTTAAAAGTGTTTACGTTTCGTTCGAGGACTTTGTGGGGTCCGGTATGCGTGGGTGCGAAAGCAGTCCTTGACGCATCATATCGTAGGAACACATGTGAAGAGTTCTGCAAGTCTTTATTCACAAACACAGTTTTTGAGCAATGGGCGCTGGTGGGTACGGGGCGAACAGCTGACATGTAGTCTTTTAACTTTTGCACGAATGTTTGCTGGTCGGCACAGCATGTGGGTGGACTGTCCGCTTGCATGAATTCTCCGGGCAGACGGAGACTGATGCCGTACACCAACTCGGCAGCAGAAGCACCGATATCCTCTTTAATGGCGGAGCGCAGACCAAGTAAGACTGTGGGAAGAACGTCGGTCCATTGAATTGGAGTATGACATCGTATTGACTGCTTCAATGAGCGATGAAAATTTTCGACAATGCCGTTAGAGCGCGGATGATACGGGCTAGTGCGCACTCTGTGAGTGCCCAGGAGCTTGGTTAACGCCGTAAAAAGCAAGGACTCGAACTGACGACCTTGGTCGGTGGTGATTCGCTCCGGAACTCCAAAACGCGCAATCCACAAGCTATAAAATTGTTTGGCAACAGTGTCGGCAGAAATGTCTACCATGGGAATTGCCTCGGGCCAGCTTGAGAAACGATCGATGCAAGAATCGAATAAGAAAATCCATTAGATGGAGGTAGAGGACCAACTAAGTCGATATGCACTTGTTGAAAGCGGTAATTTGGCAACTGAAATCTTTGTAGTGGACTGTGAGTGTGATTATGGATTTTTGATTTCTGGCACTCCATGCATGCACGTGTCCACTCGCCAATGTCTTTTAACATTTCTGGCCACACAAAACGCTGTTGCACTAACTTCCTTGAAGCTTTTATCCCAGGGTGAGACAGACGATGCAAGTTATTGAAGATGGCACGTCGGAACCTCGCGGGAACGTAAGGTCTGATCTTACTGCCCTGAATATCACAATAAAGTGATGTATCAGGAGCGAGCTGCATGGGCTGGAGACTCAGACTACTACAGGTTGTATTTTGTAGGAGAGCTTGAACAGGGCCGGTTTTAGGCATTTTACAGGCGTAGGCGAGAACTGATTTTACGCCCCTTCATATGACAGATGGTTTTACGCCCCTTCATATGTGAGATGTTTTACGCCCCCCCCACCCCTTCTTTCAACTGCTTCCCTTACCACTCCCCTGCCCCGTGATCAGAAAAGCGCTAAAAGTAATTTAATAAAATTGAAGTATGTATTTTTAAATTTTATGAAATTTATGTACTGTTAAAAGTTTGCAAAATATTAAAAGATAAAGCGTCCTTATTATTTTCTCTCAATATTAAGAATCACGAATCTATTTGAAAATTATTAATTGATATAATTATACAATTAATATAATTTTTGAGATGACTCATAATAATGAAAATAAAATCCACACTACTAGAGTAAAAGGATTTTCACAATTAAATATTAAAATTCATGCTATGCTTTAATAGTCATTGAAATTTAATGGCAAAATTTTAGATGTAAACATGTAATCTTTGAACTTACCAAATGTTTGGCTGCTAGTCTCGGGAATCGCTAAATGAAAATGGCTTATTTCACTTTTCTTATTACAATTTTCATTCAAAAAGTTTCCTACAGTAATAAGTAGATACAGTAGCTTTACTTTCGTTATCGAAGAAAAAATGAAATCTACTCGTTTGATATTGTTTTACTGAATATTAATTTTCCATTCCACTTATATTAGGTTATTAGACTATATTTACATGATATTGAGATGTTTGAATCGTTATGACATTATATTCCACTTGATTTTTCAAAGACATATGCATACATTATTTCCAACATGAATAAAAAATAAAGAAATATTCTCTGAAAAAAAAAAAATTAATAAAGTGTAAGTAAATAAAGTATAAACTCAAATGAAATCAGTTTTTAAACGAAGTTAGCGTCATACCAATTTACATTGGAGTATTTAAACATGTAGTAAATATTTAAAAAATAAATACAAATGACTCATAATAATGCAAATAAAATCCATTTATTTAATTAAAAAATTATAAGAATTTAAAGTAAAAATTCATGCTATGCTGTAATGGTTATAGAAATGTAATTGAACAATTGTACATGTACACGCTTAGTCTTTGAACTTACCCCTTGCATGGTTTTCGCTCGCTCAGGGCCTGATTACTGAAAAGGCTCGTGAAGCTTGAGCTTCCCCTCAGAATTTGAAGGGGGGCCTGAAAATGACTGAAAAACTGCGATAAAAATTTAAAATTTTGTTTTTAAATGATCTTTTAAGTTATTGTAAACATTTTTAATGAAGAGAAGTGGTGCTTTTCAGAAGTCTTGATACTGCATGTCGCAACATTTCTAAATTGGTTGCTATCGATGTCTTTGCCTGGGACATCTACTGTGGTTGAGAGTTTTTTTTTCTGTTATGGGGAATATTTGGCCGGCAGAAAGGAGTGGACTTTTAATATGTAATGTTAAACACATGGGCGCCGGCAGAATATTTCCCTGGGGGGGGCAAAGACTACTCCAGGGGGGGCAAAGACTACTCAAGAAGGGGCAAAGACTACTTCAACGTATGGTTACCATGTTGAAAAGAGCAAAAAAGCAAGGGAAAACACTGCATACAAAAATCCAGGGGGGGGCATTGCCCCCCTTGCCCTATGCTGCCTGCGCCCATGGTTAAACATCTTCTAAATGTCAAAATTAATTCTCAACTTCTGTGTTGTGATTTTTAAGATGTCATGAAAACAAACAAAGAATTCCTGAAAAAAGCCATGCCTAATGAAAAATAGGACTCAATTAATAAAGTTTAATGTTCCAGTAAGGTAATGAAATGTTTTTAGTTATTTGTTAATGTTTAAAGTAATTTCAAAAATACTGTAAAATCTCGTACAATGAACTAAACTATTATGAAGATTATGAATAAAATATTTTTATTAAAGGAAATTTTCAAATTAATGAATAAAATGCTTTTTTCAAAGGAAATCATTAGAACTAATTAAATCAATGAAATTTCTTTTTTATGAATAAAATATTTTTGTGAAAGAAAATCATTAAAACTTTACTTTTCCCAAACAAAAAGGTGATGGGGGCCCGAAATGAGACTGAGCTTCCCCTCACTTCAGAGGTTAATCGGGCCCTGCGCTCGCTTGCAACCTCGCTTGAATACGGGCTAGAATCCCTTAGAAAGTCCCCACGGTGAGCATCCCTGCTATAGGCCAAGGACCCTAGTGCAGTCAATCGGACTTAATCCACATACAAACAAACATATCTTGTTGCTAGTCTCAGGAATCATCGTTTGAACATGATTCATTTCATCTTTCTTATTAGAATTTTCATTTGTTTAAAAATAATTTTCCTAGAGTAGTAATACACCAAGTAGATATTGCTTTGCCATCATTTCTTATTACCAAAAATATACCTTTATGAAAAATCTTTAGTGAATATTTGTTTTAAATGTGTTTTAGATTATTAAATAGACAATATTTATGTATTATTGAAATGTTTGAAGCTTTATGAAATTAGATGCTGTTGTACTTATATGTTTAAAGGAATGTACAATGTGCGTATATTGATCGCAACCTCTTCTCTCTGTTTTAAGTGTCTCAAATACAATATTCTACAGGTACTCATTCATTAAAAAAAGTATGTCATGTGATAACGCAAATTTGGGAATTTTTTATTGGTATTGGGTATTTTTTATAAAATAAAAATAAATAACTTCAAAACATTTAAAAAAAGTATGATTATGAACTTCAATCACCTTTTAAACTGTGTTTACACTATAACAGTCTTAGTTTTTAAAATACATTCGACTTGTCGACAAAAAAGCTAATCTTTCAAATAAGTCGTAATAATGCAAGTAAAATCATTTAATCAATTATAATAATAAATAAGAACTGAAAATAAAACATTTTAATCGATACTTCATTGCTCATGAAAATTTAATTGCACAATTAAAGATTTAAAAACAGTACAGTATTTGAACTTTGAACTTACCAAATGTCTGGCTGCTAGCATCTGGAGTCGTCGATTCACAGTGGTTATCTTCATTATAATTTTGTTTTTAAAATTTACTCACGCTTTCCCTCATTTTTTTCTCTAACTTTCTTTTGCTTTCTGAAATAAGCTCCGGATGGACGTTTTCTATTCATGTTTAAAGATGAACATCGTTAGCAAAGTATCCCCTTTGAAACAGAAAAAACGAGTATTCCCCGCAATCTCACGTGCAAAAGATATCCAGACGACCGAGCAGGTAACCAAGTGCTATACCGTAGCCTACGAGGATTGTGTTGTGTTAAGCCTGTTACGTTCGCCTTGAAAACCCGAAATAGGGCGAGAAGATATCGCCGCTAGAGGGCGCTTTTACCGGGGAAAATATCGATCAGCTGGTCCGGATTTCGCGCATCTGAGTTTTAAAAAACTTCGTGTATTATTTGATTACTTGTAAAAATGTGAAAATATTCCTTGATTTTTAACACATTTGTGTTTTAATAACTTGGATTAATCTTAGATTCTGTATTAAATGGTCGTACTAAATTTAATTTTTGTATCAATGTGTCATTTATTGCTTCTTTGATCATTTGCAGCAAAATGATGCTTTTCAAAAATAAAAACTTGCAAATTCTTTTAGAAAATAATACTTTTAATACATACATAAAATTACATACATTACATAAAATTAATGAAAAATAATAAAAGGGTGAACAGTACAAATAAATTTATCACAGATATGGTTGTCAAGGGTGATTGTGCCTCTAAATAAAAATCCCTGAAATTTATATCATTTTTAAGGAAAAACCTTGAACTAAAAAAAGTTAATTACATATAACAAATAGTTAATTACATGCTACCAATATTAGATTTAATGTACTGATAGTAAATATTCAAGCAGTGAAATTCCTTAATTTTAACAATGAAAATGAAAAAAATTATCTAACTTCTGATGGATTTCACTCTTTAGATGTTTAATGAAAAATTAGTGTCCTTTGAATGGGATACTTAAATCCTGAATACTAAATATATTTTATTTGTGATAAATCTGTTTCTGACATAGTAAAAGCTAGACTAAGCTATTACAAAAATAGGAAGAAATGCAGAGCTTATTCCAAATAATTTTTTTCTTCCTTGATTATGATTAAGATAAACTATAAATAAATATATACATATCACATAAATATTTGGACAATTGAAACAGGATTGGGCTTTTGACATGACAAGCGTCAAAAACTGATTAAATGACTGATGTCATTTAATCAGTTCATGTTAGATGTCATTTAATGTCAAAAACTGATTAAAATGTGAGAATATTCCTTGATTTTTAACACATTAGAGTTTTAATAACTTGGATTAATCTTTGTAAAAAACTGAAAATGCAAAATGACAGTATTTAAATAGCGTTATCGCATGCAACACTGTAAATAATGCAATTTGCTCTTAGGTTCTGTATTAAATGGTCGTACTAAATTTAATTTTTGTATCAATGTGTCATTTATTGCTTGTTTGATCATTTGCAGCAAAATGATGCTTTTCAAAAATAAAAATTTGCAAATTCTTTTAGAAAATAATACTTTTAATACATACATAAAATTACATACATTACATAAAATTAATGAAAAATAATAAAAGGGTGAACAGTAAAAATAAATTTATCACAGATATGGTTGTCAAGGGTGATTGTGCCTCTAAATAAAAATCCCTGAAATTTATATCATTTTTAAGGAAAAACCTTGAACTAAAAAAAGTTAATTACATATAACAAATAGTTAATTACATGCTACCAATATTAGATTTAATGTACTGATAGTAAATATTGAAGCAGTGAAATTCCTTAATTTTAACAATGAAAATGAAAAAAAATTATCTAACTTCTGATGGATTTCACTCTTTAGATGTTTAATGAAAAATTAGTGTCCTTTGAATGGGATTCTTAAATCCTGAATACTAAATATATTTTATTTGTGATAAATCTGTTTCTGACATAGTAAAAGCTAGACTAAGCTATTACAAAAATAAGAAGAAATGCAGAGCTTATTCCAAATAATTTTTTTCTTCCTTGATTATGATTAAGGTAAACTATAAATAAATATATACATATCACATAAATATTTGGACAATTGAAACAGGGTTGGGTTTTTGACGTCAAAAACTGGTTTTTGACATGACAAGCATCAAAAACTGGTTTAAACTGTCGAAAACTGGTTTAAACCGTCAAAAACTAATCCATAAAAGAAAGATAACAATATGTAAACTAATTGTGCAGTATATTTTCATTTTGCATTAAACTAAACGCATAATTAAAGTTAATTATATTGAAAAATAATTATTATATTAAAAAATGACAGTTGTTTCTCCACAAATGACAATTATTGGGCTCATTAATAATTTTCTGTAGTGTGCATTTCTTTGTATAAATAAATAAATACCATTTATAGGATAAAAATTTTTTAATTTAATTTATTCAGTAGTATATAGTATACATATAATTTGGAGGGAGAGTTAATATATAAATAATGTTCAGCAGTCTTTCAAAATTTTCAAACTGAAGTACTATGACTAAACATTTCCTGTAGAAGCAAATATTAAACTTATTTTAATTTAATCTAAATACCTAAATTGAAAGGGTTTTAGGCAAAAACAAACAACATAATAATTTCAGTCATTTAAATACAATGAAATAAAGATCAACACCTTTAATTATCAATATACTAAAGTTTCCCATTCAAAATGGAACCCCTTTCAATATAGATTACCAATTTATTGAACGTAACAAATGTATTAAATGTAATGCAGTATTGAAATGTATCACAAAATGGTATCGGTATTTTACATATGGGAAACGTACAAGCCATGGAAGATTTTAAAGACAGTCCTAATTATTGATGCAGATAGATAATTTAGAATTTTAATGTTGTAACAGCAAGAATAATGTTTTGAACATATTAGATATGCAATAAAATTGCTTTTCCACTCTCTTTTCTGTTTCTAGACAATATGCTTGATAAAAAAATGTGTAAAGGATGTTTACAATATTTCTTAAAAGTTAATATAATAATATTTCACAATGTGTGCAATTTTGAGGAAATCAATTAGTATTTTTACTACAGTCAGTATTTGTTGTAGATTAATATTAATAATCAATAACAATCAATCAATATTTGCAATTGTATTAAAATAAATTAATAAAATAAATAAAATCAATTTGTAGTAGATTAATATTAATAATCAATAACAATCAATCAATATTTGCAATTGTATTAAAATAAATTAATATATGTAATTAAACCATGGTTAAAACCGTCAAAAACTGTCATGCATCAAAAACTTGCCAACCCTGAATTGAAAAAACCCAGGGCACAATTATACCTGGGATATACAGAGAAGTTAATTTATATACAATAGGAATTTTCATATACTAAATATTAAAATGATCTCTTATAGCTTTAAGATTTTTCTTTGCAAAGGTTTGGTTTGAAAATTTATTCCTTTAGGTGCTTTCCTTCCAGTTACAGTACTAGCAATGTTATCTAGCATTAAATTTACAAATTTGTGAGTTATAATTTTTATAACACTGCTATTGTTACATGAACATTTAAGTTTTCGTTCGAAAAAAGGAAGAAGTATGCTCATCAGATTCTCTCTAACACCCTGTCTTGTACAATAATTGACAGCACTACATATGAACCTTGCTGCTTTGTCAACTGTATTCAAGAAATCATCACTTGGATAGTTGAGTCCACCGAAGTCCTGAGATCTAATGAGTTGCAAATGTATAGCTGGTCTCTTAGGAGTAGACAGTGTTATCATGCATTCAACGCAGGCATGTCTTTCATGCAGAATTCTAATTAAAAATCCAGCAATCAAGGCCAATGTAGCTCTCCGCATGGTTACATGTGTATCTAAAGTATAGAAAAACAAGTATGAGTATTCTAAAACAAGTATTTCTTTCAATTTTTTTCCCCCCAATCTAAGAGAGCTTTTTGAAAACCTTATTTGAAAGTAATATTATCATTTATAATTCAAGCATTTTTTTTGTAATTTGTTGTAAAATTGGCAGATAATATGAGTGCACAAAAGTAACAAAAACGTTTAAAAAAAATTAATTAAGTACTTTTTCAAAAGTGATAGTGTGTGAGGTAAAAGTTAAATACACACTATTTTTTTTCCATATTTTAATAGAAAATTTTATGCTCTTTCTAATGACACTAAAACTAAATCTGTCAAATTTGTGAGAAAAAAGTTATAAGGAGGTTAGTTGACCCACGTTTTCAATTTTTGAAAACACATTTTCTAACTTCAAAAATTAATAATAATTATTTATATTAATAAAATTGTATTTTAAAAGATTTATTTGGAGTCTGTAGCACATTCTAAATAACCATAGTAAATTTCAAGAATTTATCTTGATAATTATTGAAACAACAGCAAATTTTAATCCAGTCTGTCATTTGGGATTGAAAGTGCCTCGGAAAAATCTATCGAATGAGGCAAAAATTCAAAGAGCTATAAAAAGCAAAATAATGTAAATATTCAAAAGATAAAAAATGTGGGTTCTTATATTTGTCTAAAGCATGGGTTCCCAACATGGGCGATAACGTTCCCCCTTGTGGGCGTTTGAGGCTTTCAGGGGGGCGGTAAAAGACCCAGAGAAAATTAGGAGGCATTGATATGGCATGGAGGGGCGTGGGAAGATTAACCAAATCTAAAAAAGACCGAATCTAAAAAGATAGTCTAAAAAAGACTTAAAAATCACTCTGATAATTCATTTCTATCACGTGTGCGAAAATTCACATATTTCGATATGAGACTTTACTGTTGAGAGAAAGAGATACCTCTCTAAAACTTTTATTCCTCCTTTTTAAATGAAGAAGAAATTCAGTAGAGTTTCAATTCCAACAATATTCTATCTATTAGCATTTTTTTTTTTTTTTTTTTTAAATTCTTGTTTTCACCATGCATTATGTACGCATGGCGTGGAATGACCCATGAGAAAGCATTCAAAATAAAATTTGTGATGTGTATGTTCATAATAAATTTCATCAATAAAGAAAAAGTGTTTTTTATATAGGGTGTCCAGCCTTAATGTGACCCAATAGCTAATTCCCGAACTGTTCGGTTTAGATATGCACTTCCAATTTGAAAAATGTTTTAAAAAAGGTAAAGAATGTTTTTACGTGCTTTTCGAGCCAGAAAACCCATTTAGAAAAAAATTACAAAAATTAAATTTTTATACGGTCCCCAGGTCCTATCACATATTTAGGAAAAGATGCAGTACACAAAAACAAAGTAAACACAAAAAGTTTCATTTTATTACGATAAAAACTGACCGAGTTATGGAACTTTGAATATCATACATTTCATCTATTTTCTCGGCCATTTTCAAGATGGTCCCTTACTAGCTCTTTGAAAATGGCCGAGAAAATGGATGAAATGTATGATTTTCAAAGATCCATAACTCGGCCAGTTTTTATCGTAATAAAATGAAACTTTTTGTGTTTACTTTGTTTTTGTGTACTGCTTCTTTTCCTAACTATAAAAGAAGACCTGGGGACCGTATAAAAATTTAATTTTTGTAATTTTTTTCTAAATGGGTTTTTTGGCTCGAAAAGCACGTAAAAACATTCTTTACCTTTTTTAAAACATTTTTCAAATTGGAAGTGCATATCTAAACCGAACGGTTTGGGAATTAGCTATTGGGTCACATTAAGGCTGGACACCCTGTATAATAAGGGAACAGTTTCACTTATTTCTCAATTAATATTACAAAACAATATATTATGTTTACAATTATTTAAAATAGAGTTCTTAATTTATTTTTGAAGGTGATTCTATCAACCTTTCAAGTATATTAGGCTAGTTGGAGTGTTAAGGCTGATTAATTTTTATTTTTTACCAACTATGCGAAAAATTCCAGAGCTGAGGATCAAACCCAGGACTGCCGCTTAATGTGCTTTCCGCACGTTAAGCAGCAGTCCTGGGTTTGATCCTCAGCTCTGGAATTTTTCGCATAGTTGGTAAAAAATAAAAATTAATCAGCCTTAACACTCCAACTAGCCTAATATAGTGTTTTTAAATTTCATTAAATTTTGTGCTATTACTATATGTATAATATTCATTTATTTGAAAGTTCTCTGTATTGAATTAAATTCTTACGCCAGCATGTGAAGAATTTTTTTTTTTCCACATTTTAAATGCTGTCTAATGAACACTTTTAAGTGAATAAAACTTCAAAAATTGAATTTCACAACAAATTATTTAATTGGTGAGGACAACATTTGTACGAGATAAATCTTACCTGTAATTTCTTTCTCCAAAATTTCAATGACTTCAGTAGGAAATGGACAATTTTCTTTTGATGCTAGTGGGCTTGAGAAATGTAATACTGGAGATGAATGGTCTGTATTTTCCTGATGACTGCTGCCTGTATTGCCATGAACTGATGCATAAATGATGCCAGTTTTCAGCGTTGTTTCTATAGCATGAAGACAAGAACGAGAGTCCATAGCATCATTTGCACCTCCCATTTGTCTCAGATTACTAAAAAATTTTTCAATGTCATCACTGGACAGTTTTTCAGTTAATACATAATGAAATCCACTTTGCAACAAATATTTAATGCAATCAACAGTGGACCGTGACGTGAATTGGAGTGCATGAAATGTTTCGCTACTAAAGCCTTCTTTTGGTTTATTAATCGCAGCTGACTGAAGTGATTCAATATAGGGAAGGAATTCGTTTACCAACCAGTCTAATCGTTCATCAGTAGCTGAAAAAAAAACCAACAAGGCGTCATTTCGACTGTAATGACCATATGTTTTGTTTGTGACATTATGTATATCAAACCATCGCTTGAATACTTTCATGAAATTTATAGTTGCCATCAAACTATTCTGGTCATGAATAACATGTGGCATAATTTTTGCCATTGTCTCCAATCCAGCCGTGACACTATTAGAAAATATTTCGACAGCTCTCTTCACATTCATTTTTTCTAAGTTGTTAGGAAATAAATGCTTAAAGCTGAGGAAGCGAACAGGTTTCAGTACTTGGCTGTGTTGCTGTCTGTATAGAGTCTTCAAATGTGTTGAACTTATAGTTTTGCCATTATCATCAAAAGTTCTTTGTAGAAACTGGGATCTAACATTTTTCATGATATGGCATGGATCAAAACTCAGAAAAAGTGGTCTGAGAGGGTCATTTGGATGCTGAATTATGTGTTTTGCAGAACCTCCAGACAAAAGATTAAACAAAACTACATTCACTTTAGAATTATCAGTTACTATTCTTAAAATTTTAAAACCAGCCTTTTCCACATTTTCTATGACAGAAACTGTTAATTTATGTAGTTCATTGCCAGTCAATTGGTTTGTGAAGAAATATGCAACAGAAATCCTATAATCAGTTGATAGCCCTTTAAAAAGGAAACACAAAAGATTATTTGCCAACCTGTCACTGATTCCTATTTTTTCAATTTCAGTATCACAACTACCTAAAAACATATCAAGCTTTCTGTCATACATTAATTTTGCTTTGATTGCCATTTCATCTATTATTAATGAGCCAAATTTTTCTTCTTCATGTGTTAGGTTTTTAAATTCATGATGAAGTCGCAACTGTATTAATGAAGTTATCCCAGTTTCTCCTGTTGAGTATCCAAGATACTTCTTTAATGTGCATTTGTGAGGAAGATTAAAAATACCCATGTTTCTAACAAAATCATATCCTTTAGGTGAACGTTTCTGCCACAAAATGTAAAATTTTAGAGCTGTGCTATTCAGAGTAACTTTTTTCTTGCCATAATTTGAAATTTGCTCCATCAGCATAATAGCAGACATCTTATTTTCTGACTTTTCCTTTATTATTTTTTTTAGTTGCCGCTCTTCCATACTTTCTTTCTTTCTTCCTGCTTTTAAGGCAGAAATTTTATTTTTTAATTTTTTAATTCTGTTCTGCAATGTAGAATTAACTTTCCTTAGAGCTCTCAACCGGTTGTGAAGCTTTTTAGTTGTAAATGTTGCTTTCTTTTTTTGCACTGTAACATTACAATTAGCAGAACTACTTTCAATTGGTTCTGCCGGTAAATTAACTGGGGCGTACGTCTCAGAATTCTTTCCTAAACAGCACTTTTTCAATACTGTATTTTCACAAAATCTTGAACTGAGCGACTTCCTTTTTTTGGATGATCCTGGAAGTTTGTACGATGGATATCCTGGGAAAATACTCGGAATAGCACTTGGAACCAGTCTTTTTCTCTTCGTGCTTTTGCTAAAATCATCATTTGTGAAATGTTTTTCACACACTACCGAATGATCTGTAGGTTTCCACAAACTTCCCCGTTTTTCTCCTTCCTTGGATATAGCCTTTATCCAAGCTGCTCTAATCTCTAAATTTGATGGAAATTCAAAGAAACTTGTTTTTATAGATCCTCCAGCTATCGATTTACAAATCGGTACACAACAGTATTTCATTGTAGCGTTTTATTAGCGTTTAAACGAACACAAATAAGACTCAGTTTAGCATGTAAACAAATGGAAATTCCGGATGTGTTTTCCCCGGTAAACGCGCCATCTAGCGGCTAGAAATGAACGTATTTTTGTCTACCTTTTTAGCTTTGAAAAACGGCCAAAGTAACAGGCTGGAGATAATCCCCGTAGGCTACGGCTATACTGACATAACAACTGAGTAAACCCTGAGAACTGAGAATACCTAATTGGGTAAACTAGGTCCCTCTCCGCACAACTGGACTTCTGTCATTTGTCATTTGTTGATAGTAAACTAATGGAAAGTATCTGTTTCCGATTTCTAGTCTACGCATATGCTGCCCTAACCTCTTTCTCCGCGGGTGGTCTTTCTGCAAAAAACTTTCTGTCCTTGTCCTGGTAAATGTAAACTGTTATCTTAAATATTCTTTAGAATAAGCTAAATGCTTAATTTACTATTTCAGTTAAATCTTTAATGTCATGCCAGAGACATATTCTGTTAATAAAATACTAGTACATGATCTATAGGCAAAAAAGGCAGTTGTCAAAATTACTGGCTATAGATAAGGTTACCACTCGTCCCGTTTTTAGGTGGCTTGTCCCGTTGTCCTCAAGCACAGCTTCGGGACTCCGTAATGTCCCGTTTGCATATTACCAAACCTTACATTCATTCAGACCCGCATTTTCCGTCCGCCCACGGAACTAGGAATCGAGATCCCTGATTGGTTAGCTCACTGACGTCATGCCTGCCCACCGAATTCGAAAACTGGTGAGTCTGTACGGCAAAATTCTTATGTATTAAAATGATTAATTATCATGAGATGAAATACCAGCGAAATAAAAATATAGGCAGCTTGCACTAGTTTTAGATGATATGCAATAAAAGAATATACGATTTAAATTACGAGTGCATTACAAATCTTAATTTAAACCTTATTTTCCACGGGTGCTGACATCTGTTATTATATAAGTAGAAATATATGACACGTTAAGTAACTTTTCATAGACGATTTTTCAGAAAATTATTTTTAAAAAAAATCTGTAATCTGTTTTCGATGCGTGTCTATAAAGTTTAATTTAATTAAAATTATTATAAACTGAAATAAATATTGAATAATGCAATTATTCAATATTTATTTAGTAGAATTTTTTTTTCCATAAAAGTAAAAGAATTTTTTTTTTTTTAAATTATGAATATCGTTTCTTGAATAATGGCATGTACTCTAAATATTAATAAATGACTTAAGTTACAACTAGATGCGTGAGATTTAATTAATTAATAAAAAAGGGAATTTATGAAAAAAGGGAATATTGAATAAAAAAGGGAATATTGAATAATTGCATTATTCAATATTTATTTCAGTTTATAATAATTTTAATTAAATTAAACTTTATAGACACACATCGAAAACAGCCTAGAGATTTTTAAAAAAAATAATTTTCTGAAAAATCGTCTATGAAAAGTTACTTAACATGTCATATAAGTCTACTTATATAATAACAGATGTCAGCATCAGTGGAAAATAAGGTTTAAAATAAGATTCGTAATGCACTCGTAATTTAAATCCTATATTCTTTTATTGCATATCATCTAAAACTAGTGCAAGCTGCCTATATTTTTATTTCGCTGGTATTTCATCTCATGATAATTAATCATTTTAATACAAGTAAATAATAAAAGTATTTTGCCGTACAGACTCTCCAATTTTCGAATTCGGTGGGCAGGCATGATGTCAGTGAGCTAGCCAATCAGGGATCTCGATTCCTAGTTCCGTGGGCGGACGGAAAATGCGGGTCCGAATGAATGTAAGGTTTGGTAATATGCGTCCCGTTTTTAGAAAGAGAGCAACCTGCGGTAACGATTTCAATAAAGGCCGCTAAAAGTCTAAAATCATCCGATGGCAGTGTCTGTAAAAAAAAAAAAAAAAACCTAACCTCCCTCCCTCCCCTCTCGAGACGCAAAGAAAACAATGGGGGAAGCATTATTTTTGTGTTTGTTCTTTTTTTGTCAACTATTTCAATTTATTTCTTTTTTTTAAAGTCGTGTTCCTCTATTGCTTATTCCGCCCCCCCCATCTCCACTTTATTCTACACTTTCACTCAGGTTCTCTAAGATTTTTTTTTTTCCTTCCGAATGACAACTTCCTTTTTTCCGTGCGTCCTTTTGTTTACATTTCTCACTTTCTTACCTTCCTGCCTTGTGTTGCATGGTGTATTTGAAGTTAAAGAAGGGCCTACCCCTTGTACCACCCGTAAACCGTCTTGCACTATTTTTTATAGTATATGCGTGTTTAAGCAAAGATTTCTTTTATATTTTATTTTGAAATTAACATCAGCACAAGCTTTTTTGCACGTTCTCTTTAACAACTAAAAGATACCCAGACTGAAATTCAGTCTCTCTACACTATTACCTTAAAAACAGCAGATGTCCCGTTTTGAGGAAGAAAATATATACACTATTGCCAAAAAGTAGATGATCTCCCGTTTTGAAGGAAAAAATAAATGGCCACGTTAGCTATAGAACATGCAGCGGTATAAGATTAAGATTATAAGACCCCCCTCAATTTGGAGCCTCATCAGAAAGTGGGGGACTTCTGAATATTGGCACACTTTGGAAACTACTACAGACTGCTGAGAGGACTTTCGGAACTACGGATTTAACGTGCACGTACGGCGCGCGGTCTTTTGTGGTACGCCGGTATCGAACCCACAACCTTCCGGTTACGAGTCCAACGCCTTAACCACTGGGATATCACTAGAAAAACTCTATTTAAACATTCTGTGATAAAGCTGATTTTACTCCCCCCTCTTCTGCTTGCGCCCTTCGAAAGGGCTATCCCCGTAACACACTCGCTGCGACTTTATTGCTTAAAAAACCGATTGCAAGAGCTGCGAACTCAGGAAACTGGAGCGATACAAAAAAACTTAAGCCCGAAGCATCCCACAGCTGTAATTCATAGGGGCGCAGAAGTGGCTAAATTAAACATTTTTGTTAAAGGAGGGCGCCAAAATCAAACGCATTTCCCTTTTTACCAAGGCGATATAAACTTCCTGAAAGTAATTTTTTACTCATTTCTTATCAAATGACTTAAACGATTCTTTGTCGCCCTACAGTACATTCCGATTGATCATAGGTGCACTAATGGAGTGGAATCTTACTCTGTAACTTTTAGCATGATCTTTCGGAATTTCATAGCGTGAAGGAATTTGGTTTATTTATCATCTTTAAAATGTCTCTCATATCTCCCCGTTAAAATTTTCTATCTGCGCTCCTGAGCTTAGTTCCCAGTAAATGGACTCTTGCTGATCTATGGACACATTTATGTTTTGTCCTCTAACAGATTAGAAAAACTCTATTTAAACATCCTGCGATAAAGTTGATTTTACGCCCCTCTTCTGCTTGCGCCCCTAGAAAGAGCTATCCCCGCAACACCCTCGCTGCGACTCTGCTTAAAAAACCGATTGCAGGAGCTTCGAACTCAGGAAACTGAAGCATTCTTCAGTTGTAATTCACAAGGGCGCAAAAGTGGCGAAATGAAAAATTTTTGTTTAATAAGAGGCGTCAAAATCTGTCACATTTCCCTTTTGCCAACGCGATATAAAACACTTATGGCTGAAATATCCCACAGCTGCAAAAATTTGCTTTTTAATTTATTTTTCAGTTCTTGTCAAATGGCTTAGACGATTTCTTTGTCTCCCTCACTCTAGAATAAATTCTGATGAATCACGGCGTACTAAGGGAGTGAAAACTGAAATATACCGTGTTTACTCGAGTAATAGTCGTCCATTTTTGTCAATTTTTCATGTGAAAATGTAGGTGCGACTATTATGCGGGGAAAATCTACTACATAATATTGTAACTATAAAGTTATTTTTTCTGCTTCAAAACGGGGGTGCGACTATTATGCGAGGGAGGCTATTACACGAGTAAACACGGCATCTTCCTTTGAAACTTTTTTTAGCATGATCTTTTGAAATTTTATACTGTTTATTACTGTTATTTCGTTTATTTGCGCTCTGAAAAATCTGTTCCTCCTGGAGTGATATATCTGTTTCATTTGGAAACAGGAGTATAGCCCGATCTAGCAGAACCGTCCAAATTTTGCTCCCCCACCCTTTTTTGCAGCTTTAATGACGACTTCATAATTTTTCAGCCCCGGGAATCAGAGGCGGCATTTCAATTTTTCATTTAGGGGTGCAAGATTTGATGTACTAAAATCCAGAATGTGAAATAAATAAAATGTTTTTTTTTAATTTGGGGGGGGGGGTGCGACTGCGCTCCCTATTATCCGCACTTGCCCAGAATCATTATACTAATAAAATCCTGTCCTTTCCTCGCCTCTACAGATGTGCTGTATTGAAAAGAGAAACACTAATAAGAAAAAACTATATAAACCTATGTGATCCTTCGGATTTTGCGCCCCCTCTTCTGTTTGCGCCCTATTACTGTTACGGCCCTGTTTGGAAAACCGATTCTAGAAGCTGAAAAACCTTAGGAAGTATCCCAGAACTTTAATTCACCGGGGCGCAGGAGTAGCTAAAAATAATACTTTTGTAAAGAGGGGCGTCAAAATCACGTTCATTTTCTTTTTCCGCTAACTTGATTTAAAAAACAAAACAAAAACAAAACTAGATTTTATCTGGCTTTGTTCAAAATTTATTATAGCTTGTCCTTTTATATTTTTTTGCGGCATTTCTTTTGAAGTATATCAGAAAGGAAGGTAACTTGAGAAACCATTTCTTTAAACATCCGGATAAGATAAGCTCAAAATAATTATAGAAGGTAATGAATCAACAGGTTCAAAGACCACCTCTTCGGAAGTCCATCTGCGGAAGAGGGCAATTTAGCATACCCTGGAAGTGGAGGCCTGGACACTGAGTGAACATCTGTTTCCCATGAATGAAAAAAGAAGCGATCAAAGAACGCTTCCTGACAATACACAGCCACAACTTTAGAAGTGTTTAAAAGTATTTGTGACAATAATACTGTTTAAAAGCTTGATAATATTATGAAAACAGTCAGTGCGCCCATCTCAATAACCAAAAAAAAAAAAAAAAAAAAAGGAAATGTTTGGAAACACGAAAAAAAGTGAAATTTGGCGCCCCTCCATTGAAACTCAAGCGTAGGCGACCGCCTACGTCGCCTACGCCTCAAACCGGCCCTGAGCTTGAAGCTCCGAATCCTGTTTCTGTTCGTTTGCCAGAGCTATGAAATCGGTTGACGAGGGCATCGAAATTTTCTCTATGCGGGACAGAGTAGAGACCCTATACTTCGTTAGAGACCCGACACGAGTGAAATAATTTCTGATTGACTGAAGCGGAGAATCAGCCGCCGCGGGCTATGGATGAAAATCTTCCGTAGAGTTAGCATTGTGAAACAGAGTGACTTCGGAAAAACTGCTGTATCTAAGCATTAAATAATCAGTCTTATGTTTTTCCTTTCAATTTTCCTAATCTGAAATACTTACTTAATGCATAAAAATCACTTTTTAACTAGAAATCCGAAATTAAGTACTATTTTGAAGCGATTATTTACGTAGTTTCGCTTTCGAGCTGTCATCGGAAGCTTGAATTTTAAGTCTTATCTTACACTTTCCTTGTTTGAATTTTACGAAAATATTGTTTTAATATGTATTTATGTTATATGTGCGCATATCATGTATTAAATTAATTAAAAAATCCTTCAAAAGCCTTGTATTTTGTATTTTTTTCCATGATTGCGCCGGACTGCATTTGGCGAAAAGAATACAGACGCCAAACTGCTGTTGGCTCCTTTTTACTCTGCGCTTTTCATCTGAGTTTTTCGCTTTGAGTCAAAATGTTTTAGTTTCAGTTATAAATATTTAGATACAGCAATATTTTTCTGAAATCGTAGCTCACTAGATATCAGTCTCTGAAAAATATTTACTGGCATGAGTTGTTTTAAGCACTCTATGCAGAAGTTATTCAGCTGTTCAAAAATGTACGTGGTATTGAGGTGTAATTGAATATTTACTATTTACTTTTCAATTTTTGCTTTTTGTACTTGTAATGGTCCTTTGGTGCTGTGTTACTGTTTTTTACGGATTTTTTTTTTGGGGGGGGGGATTTTTCTTCTATCGATTTTTCCTTTTGAATTTCCAAACAAATATTGAAAATAAAAAGATCTTGATGCAAAATTGGGAGCGCATGCCCCTTTCTGTATACTCTAACGGCATATTATGCTTTAACCCATATTATCGCAACAAATCTACTAATAATACCTATTACTTTCATCTTCGTTTCTTCCCCGTAAATGCACAATTTAAATATTTAAATCCTCCATGTTTCGGCAGAAGGAAATAGTTTACTTTAATCTCGTTTCTTTGCTAATTTACTTTGATATGACGTAAATTTTATGGCATGCTGTGTTTACTCGCATAATAGTCGCACTCTTTTGCCAGAAATTAAACTATTACGCGAGGAAATACACTACACAATATTCTACACTCTAATGTTAAAACATTACTGGTATTATAATAAAATAGTAAGTTACCAAATACTTCCAGATTGTCTGCCGTATATTAAATAGTCCTTAAGTCAGTTGCACACAAAAAAGAGGCATTTTTCTTTTTATGTATAAGATTTTCAGACATAAATGAATATCAAATACGTGGCTGCGACTTTTGTGTAGGGAAAATATTTTGACGAATTATTCTGCTTCAAAAGAGGCGTGCGATTATAATGCGAGGGCGACTACTACGCGAGTAAACACGGTAGTTTTAATCTCACGCTATTTTTAATTTAAGAAGTCACGTTCCTGACTGCCGTAAAAGGAAACCCCAGTTAATTCACCCAGTTAGATTTTTTAACGAAGTAATATTAAAACTTACCAAATATTAAATTTAAAAATAAATCTTCTGTTAATTCTTAATATTTCACCTATCATTTAAACTATCCATCAGTATATTCAGTTTTTGAAATCAATGCAAATTACAGCCAGAAATGACCCATGCTCAAAATTGGAAACAGAGTGAAAATTGTATTAAAAATTTCCCCCATTTAATTAACTAATGTGCTTTAACTAACGCATTAGGAGATAAAATATGCAAAAAAACTGATAGAAAATGTGCCTGGATCTCAATGTGAACTGTAAAAGGTTAACAACATTTAGAAGGAAAGAAAAGTAGAATTGTTCAGCACAAATATATGTATTTGTATACATTTAAAACTGACAAATGAAGTTATTCATGTGAACTTAATCATAATTTACTTCTACAACAACATTATAGAAAGCATGCTTGAAGAAAAAAAAAAAAAAAAAAAAAAAAAAAACACACAGTTTTCCAATATTTAAAAATCAACCAATACCAATATTCATATAAATTAAGGGTTTTATGAATGATGTACTACAAATATGAATTAATAAACAAAAACAAACAAAATGTAAGGGGAATAATAATACATCGTTATGTGACAGCACTTTAATTTGCTGCACTGTAGTTATTTCTCCGTACTCACACTGCATCCATAATTGAGCGATATTATGCATGCTCAGCTCGCACCATTTAACAGGTAGAAATAAAAAGCGAAAAATAAAACTCGCCTGCTTCGCGAGTAACGGCCAACTGAGGGAAAACGGGTTGCCGTAGTTTGGATGATTTTTCTGCCGTGGATGATTTTCTGAGCATGCGCACTAAGACCGTGTCGTATCTCTTACGAAGTTCAGTATCTCTAGGACAGAGCATCGGCGACGACATTTTCGGCACCATCAATATGGCGAATATCTGTCGTAAATCGGCTGATAAAATCGAGGTGTCTCAGCTGGCGAGGGGATGCTTTGTCGGACCGCTGCTTAAACGCAAAGATTAGGGGTTTGTGATCTGTAAAAATAGTAAAGTTACGTCCTTCCAGGAAGTGACGAAAGTATTTGATGGCGGCGTGGATCGCCAAAAGTTCGCGGTCGTACGTACTGTAAAGCGTCTGGGTTGAGGAAAGTTTTTTGGAAAAGTAAGCGAGAGGCTTCCAGGTGCCCTGATCGTTTTGCTGCAAAACTGCTCCTAAAGCAGAGCTGGACGCATCTACCATAAGGGAAAGGGGCTTAGACGCCGACGGATATTGCAGGACGGTGGCAGAAATTAAGTCACTTTTGCATTTTTGAAACGCTTCGCGCGCTTCGGGAGTCCAAGCAATAGGACGCTTGTCTTTCTTTTTACTGCCTACCAAACAGGCATTTAGAGGAGCTTGAGTGGTAGCAGCGTGCGGAAGAAAACGACGGTAAAAATTCAGCATAGCGAGGAATCGACGCAACTCCTGAATTGTAGTCGGTTCGGGGATATCTCGTACAGCGGCAACTCTATCCATGAGAGGTCGAACGCCGCCGGCTGAAATTTCGTGGCCAAGGAAAGATACCTTGGGTTGACGAAAACGCATTTAGATGGGTTAAGACTAACGCCGTATTCCTGGAACCGTTCAAACACCGCGCGAAGGTGAGTCAAGTGCTCTTGCTCCGAAGCCGATGCGACTAAGAGGTCATCAAAATACGGAACGCAGAAATCTAACCCGAATAAAACCTGATGGATGAAGCGTTGAAAGGTCTGCGCCGCGTTGCAGAGGCCAAAGGTCATTACGAGGAATTCGAAGAGACCAAAGGGTGTTGTTACGGCAGTCTTCGGAATATCGGTAGGGTTGATTGGGATTTGATGGTATGCCCGCTCGAGATCAAGAGTAGAAAATATAGTTTTACCGTGCAACACCTGCATACAGTCCTGGATGTGAGGGACAGGGTACCGATCTGGCACGGTGACAGCGTTTAAACGCCGGTAATCACCACACGGGCGCCAGTCGCCATTGCGCTTTTTAACTAAGTGGAGCGGGCTGGCCCATGGACTTTTCGAGGGTCGACAAAGGCCTTGCTCGAGCAAATAAGAAAACTCATCTTTCGCGGCTTTCAGCTTGTCAGGAGGGAGACGCCTCGGCTTAGAGCAAATTAACTGTTCCGTCGTCTCAATGTGATGAGTAACATTGTGTTTAGGTTGAGTGTGTCCCATAACAGGACGTGTTATCAAAGGAAATTTCCTAAGCAGCTCATGATACGGAGTAGCTCCAGAAATAAGTTCGACGCCGAAATTCGCGCTGTTACGAAAAAAACCTGGGTATGTGAGGTTTGTCATAGAGGTGGGGAAAACCGTTATTTTCAAAGAACAGTTGTTCACCGTTCCCGTTCTTTTTTAAAGAACAGTTCTTTTTCCTGTTCTTTTGAGAACAGGTTCTTTGATTTATGGTAGCTTTATTATGACTATTTTATTCAATTTAAAAATGAAAATATACGTCTTTTTAACATGTACTATACTTTAGTACAATTGTAAAACCCGCAGTGGTCTGGGCACAAAACTCCGTTGCCATAAGAAAACGAAAAGTGAAGCAGCATCCGGATTGGCCAGTGCTTGCGAGGGTCAACTTCCTCTCGGCTCGACTGCTGTGAGACCGTGTGCCCTAATGGGAGCTGGTGCACGTAAAATCCGTCGTGGCTTCAATGTCCTCCAAATTGTTAAACGATACCTCTGGGGTGCCGATTTCAGGGGGTGGGTCCCTCCTCTGGAATTGGTTCAAAATTAGGGGACCCCCAAGCTGAGTCGGAGTTCCTCCCACTGGGGCTCATTAAAATGGAAACAGCCCCTTCCGCCCATCGCCTGCCTATTTGAGGGATCTGGCACCGCCCCGCGGGTTGCCAGAGGGCATTAGCAACAACAACAACAATTGTAAAATGTTTTAAAAAAACTTTGCAACCAACATTCTGGCTTTCTTCAATTAAGTATGTTAACAGTAATTTTTTGTAAAAATATTTTAATGGCAGCTGTCGTCAAAAAAAGGGTATCTAGATCTGTGGCACGCGATGAACGTTTCGATCCTCCGCCCTCTTGCTAGTAGTTAAGTCGAGCGATGGCAACGGCCGCCCTTTTTTCAGCATTGGGAAATGGTTGCGCCTTAAAGGGTAAAAAAGTACATGCTCCAGCTTAAAAATTAAAGACTCCGTTTAAAAAGCTGTAAGTATCAGGCTCCAGATTAAAAATAATACGCGTGTATAAATATGTCGATTGCTTCGACTACGATTTAAGAAAATGAATACGACTTTGGCATATAAAATTACATGGCTTCCGACCAGGGCCATACCTAGAAAATAATTTCGGAGTCGGGGAGCATCGTATATCGGGATAAAATTTTCCGGATATATCCCCCACACCCAATTTCTGTCTAATTTAGCAAGATTAAATTTTTTTTTATTACTGCACAAACATTTCGTTCATTTATACATCACTGCATTTCATACCCCTCACCATGGGCGCCGGCAGAATATTTCCCAGGGGGGGCAAAGACTGCTCAAGGGGGGGGGGCAAAGACTACTTCAACGTATAGTTACCATGTTGGAAAGAGCAAAAAAGCAAAGGATAACACTGCATACAAAAATCCAGGGGGAGGGGGCATTGCCCCCCCTTGCCCTATACTGCCGGCGCCCATGCCCCTCACCATCGTCACATAGAAAAAAATTTCTGGCTACGTCCCTGTATAAATACACCATGTACATATAATGTAATAAGTTCGGGGGAGCGGCGACCGAACTCATAGGACCCCCAGTGGCGGATTAATGCATTTTTGTCGGGGGGGGGTAAGTTAGAGGATTGACATATACATCCATTTTTTGGAAGAAAAAATAGGATCTTTTACATTAATTTCTTTTTTCTCGGGGGGGCGGTCGCCCCCTCCGCCCCCCCTTTAATCCGCCCTTGCCCCCCCCCGTCTAAGAACGGCATTGCTCCTGACTCCAAGTCTACAACTTTCACCCTAGCTCAGAACTTAATTAAAGCAAAAGAACAGGGAACAGATTTAATGAAAGAACACCTTTCACTGAAGAACAGTTCTTTTAACCTGTTCAGCAAGAGAAAGCCTTTTACCCCGTTCCCGCTCTTAGCTCTCCGTTCCGAAAAAGAACTCCAGCTCAGGAAAAGAACGCTGAACTAGGTGCAAAGAACTAGGTGTTCCCGCTCACTGCTCGGAGAACTTCTCGTGTCGTGATCAAAGAACGTGTTCTTTTTCAGCCAATAGGAGAGGCTGCTCCGAAACAGGTTCTTTTTCAGCCAATAAGAGATGGCTAAGAGCGTATGAAGCGAAGGCGCGTTTTATATGGAGATAGTGTAATGCTTATATTATTGTTTGACGTTGATAAAATATTTTTTTTCGATTTGTTTGTGTTTCAGACTATCATTTTCTTTATTAATAAATTTTTTACTTTGATTCAAATTGAGTAGTTTGGCTGGAATAATAAAAATTGACGAATTGTAATCCTGTGAGTGCATTTCGTATTGAACATATAAGAAAGCTTCTTATTCTTTGCCCGGGTCCTCTTTAAAATTATGGTAGGTTGGGTTAAAAGTTCTATCCCCCCCCCCCCCAGATAATCATCTTCGTTATCATTATTTCTCAAAATAACTAAGATTCCACAATTAGAATTTGATAAAGCTAAAATTGTGAACTTCTGTCCCCACCATCAGATACGTAGCCAATGTGGGGGAGGGGGGGGTCTGCCCCCCCAGAATTTAAATTTTTCTTAGCAAAAAAATATTAATTGTGCCTTTCAAAGAGAAATTTCACCTTTAAGGCATTTTCCAAAATTTCTCTTTTCAACACGCTTGCCTGCCATAAAATTTTGAAGCGTCGGACCTTAATGAACTGAGAACATGTTTTTGCCGTGATCACTGAACAGGGTGTTCCCGTTATTTCTTGAGAACAGGTTCAAAAGAACAGGGTGTTCATTCTTTCCCCATCTCTAGTTTGTCACAGTGTCCAGAAGGCGACGATTCTTAATGTCGACCAACAGTGCAAATCTATGCAGAAAATCTGCGCCGATAATAGGGTGTGACACCGCCGCAATAATTAAAGGCCATTGGAATTTTCTCCGTAAGCCCAAATCGACCTGTAACAGACGTTCACCAAAGGTTTTGATGGGGGAACCGTTTGCGGCGAACAGCTCGAGTTTGCTGGCGGACCCTTTTCGCTCATGGGACAGCGGAGGAACGACAGATACGTCAGCCCCGGTGTCAACCAAAAATTTCAGGCCAGAGGTTTTATCAACGACAAAGAGGCGCGCAATGGATCGGCCGCACTCGCTCACGGCTTCGAGCGATGGCCGATTAAGTTTTCCGAATCATTAAAATTACAGGGAGGGGTACATTTCCGGGCCTTTGCACCGAAGTTATGATGGTAAAAACAAACATCTGCCGGGGGATCTTTGTATCGCTTTTTTGAGTTACTTCGAGACCTGGACCGCTGACGGAAAGAAGGTCGACCCCGCTGCGGCTGCTGCTGTTGCACAGAGCATAAATGAGCAACTTGCTTTGTAAGCTGGTCTATTTGCGCTTGTAATGTTGCAATACTGGGACCTGGAGCCTGCAACTCGTGTACGTGCACCGGAGTAGCTAACTCATGAATTTTATCGGCTATGCCGGCAAGGTTGTTGAGCGGTTCACTACTGGCAGCAAGTATGGCCTGGGTGTTAGATGGGAGCAGGGGCGGTTCCAGACTGTCAGTTTAGGGGGGGTCACTCCGAATGACGAGGGTCGTCTGAAGTCTTCTTGAGGCCCTGGACCCTTATGCAAATGTAGGCCCCAAAGAGGCAGATAACTAGGCAGGGCCCGATCTATGACCAATATGGGCCCCCATCTATGAAATTCGTTAAAACTGGGCCCCGTACACTCTTAACAACTTAATAACTATTCAACATCCCCCCCCCAACCCTAAATCATTGTACTTTTCTAAGATTCTATCTATCCTCCCCTACAAAAGTGCTTTTAAAAAAATGAAAAACAAAAACGGTAAAATTATATTTAAACTTCTCGTGTTCTAGCTGAGTGTGCGCCACTTTTTCCGCTTGCATCCGGGGGTGGGGGTGGCAAACCTCGCCAGCCCTAGCTTCGGCTCTGGCCCCAACTGCGAGCTTTTTATTGAATTCATTGCAGATACATGTATTCAACAAAAGCACAATCCATAATAAATTAATTTTTAATCGAAATTTCGTCTTTTCATTTCAGATAATTTTCTGAGAATGTGTCTGAAAATAACATTTGACGATTAAAATTATTCGGATCATCACTTATTCAGGTTGAGTGGAGAATGGGACTAGGCTTCCCTTAAGACCAAGGGCCTGGATCCGGGCCCAGCTTTGGCCTATGCCGGTCTCTGAGTACCCACTCTCTCCCCGGTTTGGCCTATCCCGGTCTCCCGCTATCTAAGTCTTTGCAAATACCTTTTCAGAGTAAAATTAGAGTTTATTGTTACAATAATGGTTATTGCTACGAGACTAGGTTATTGATTAAGGCAAAGCTACACGAGAGTTATATATCTAAAGGGGGATTATGCTTTAGGTGGTAGACTTTTGAAGGTGTTCTAGAGCATAATCGCGTTACAACTGGAGAAAATCACCCAAAACTCTAGACCGTTAGATCGACAGCCACGTGGTAGCCCAGAACCCTAGATCTCTACACTTTAGCCATCTACTACTTTCAGTGGTCTTAAGCACTCGGCCACTCAAATCAATTGGAGAATATACATAAAAAAATTGTTTGAAATAGGAAAGAGTAAAAATGTTGTACACATAAAAATAGGTAAAAGATTAAAAAATGAACAGTGATAAATTACCATGACTGTGGAAAATCACAAGTTGGACACCCCATAATAAAAAAAAAGTAATATTATAAAAAGTTAATTTAATCACCCAAGGGTAATAAGCATAAATCTGAAAGTTAGATAATTTTTTAAATAAGCATTTTAAAAAGAAGACAATGACACCTGTTTCAACTAGACAACCATGTTACTAAATGAATTTTTCTCAAAATAGATTTTTCCGTAACCACTCAAAACAACCTAATTTTTATTAATTTTATCCAGTATTTTTTTATATTACTTTTTTTCAAATTGTCGGCAGTACTTTTAATCCTGCACGAAACTTTTGAAAATATTTTTCCAGAGGAAAAATTTCTCATAAAATTTATATCAGTAATTGTTATTATTCCAAATGATGAAGCATATTAATCCCCCATCCTTCCACACCAACACGCACAAAGCCACAAATAAATAAAATTGATTACTGATATCAAAGATTTATCAAACATTAAACTATATAGAAATATTTAACATGAATATTTCTTTAAGAAATTTTGTGAGAAATTATTATTATTTTTTTTTATAAACACGCATCACAGAGGAAAAAAAAAAAGCGTTTCAGAAGAAAGATAAATATTGAAAAATAAGTAATTAAGCTCCAAATACGCGTTAACATTTTAATTCCATTGAGAATGTTTTGGAATACATTTAGGACAAATGATAGTTGTTGATCAAGTATTATCAGATAAAATCCATTTAAGAGCCGTTGCAAAAGCAAATCGGGCAGGTCAATAGAAAAAAGTTCCCATCACCATCTCAGAATTTCATGATTTTCTTTTATTGTGTTGCCTTACCCAAGGAAAGAACAAATCTGAAATATTTTTGATTTACCTCTTTTAGTTTTGGAGTTATGGGGGGTCAAAGTACCCCAGAGGAGCAACGTCGAATTAATTTAGGCGGCGATTTTTGCCACTTTATTGTCTCGACTGTGACTGGCTCAGAGGTGCTTCAGAGAATTTTTTCATTTTATCCTATAATATACCTTGTATATTAACATCTCAAATTAAAAATTCATTCGAAAATTGTCAGATCCCCAAATTAGGGCCCCCCAAAATACCCTCAATTTCATAAAAAATACAGTTTTAAGAATGCTTTAAATCTTGGCTCTGACGTGATACAGAAAAAATTTTTGCACAGTGCAGTTATATATCTTCATATAAAGTGAATCCAATGTTAAAAATTTTTGAAGGCCCCAAACATGGTCCTCAGCGCTAATTTACACAATTTCGAAACATTGGTGCAGCTAAAGCCGACTTCCCACAGGAAAACTATTGACATGGAAATGTAGTATCAACATAGTAGTTTGATATTATGAAAAAAAATTTCTTGAAGGTACAACTGTTTCCAAAAAAAATCCCAAAAAGTACCTCCCTATTTGGGACATTCCACTGGCACGCATGGGGGCATTTCGACGTTACTTTTAGAAGTTTAATCGACAGTGGCAATATTGAAAATTAACTTATTCTTCATATATCTCAAATATATCCTCCATATATCACAAATAGTTATTTTACAGGGGCACTCATAAGAATTATATTACGCTGAATGGGGATCTCTGCAACTAGTGAACCGATTCGAAAATTTTTTTCACTGATAGAAAGCTACACTATTCCTGAGTATTATAAGCTACATTTCAGCATATAGCATAACTAGTTCTTTTACAGGGACACTCAAAAGAATTCCAGCACATGACGCTATATGGACATCTCTGTAACTACTGAACCGATTCTAAAGATCTTTTCACTGAAAGCTACACTATTCCTGAGTAACATAGCCTAAAATTCATGCATGTAGCATCATTTACAGGAACACTCAAAATGATTCGTAAACATTGTCGTAACCACTCCATTCGCCACTCAAATTTATTCAAATTTTATTAAACTGCATTCAAATTTTTGAACAGTGCAGCTATATATCTTCATATAAAGTGAATCCAATGTTAAATATTTTTGAAAGCCCCCAGCTTTGCGGCCTCTACCTTCCAGTCATTTTAAGAGGCATCGCAAGAGCAAATCAGGTAAAAAAAAAGAAGAAAGTATCAATCACCATCTCAGAATCTCATGAATTTTTTTATTTTTTTGTGTTGCTTACCCAAGGAAAGAACACATCTGAAATATTTTTGATTTAGCTCTTTTAGTTTTGGAGTTATGGGGGGTCAAAGTATCCCAGAGGAGTAACGAATTTAGGGCCATTTTTGCCAGTAACGAATTTAGGGCCATTTTTGCCATTTTACTCTCTCGACTGTGATTTGCTCTGAGATGCTTCAGAGAATTTTTTTTAAAAATCTGATAATATACCTTGAATATAAACTGGAAATTCATTTGAAAATAGGCAGGGCCCCCAAATAAGCCCCCCCCCCAAATATCCCCAATTTCATAAAAAATACAATTTTAAAGAATGCTTTAAATCTTCGCTCTGACGTGTTACAGAAAAAATAAAAATTGCCCCTCGAAACGGGCCCCAAACATGGTCTTTAGCGATAATTTATGCAATTTCAAAGCACATGTACAGCCGGCTCTGACTTCGCACATGAGAACTATTAGCATGGAGTTGTAGTTTTAACATAGTAGTTTCATACTATGAAAAGATATATTTTTTTTATTACTGTGTTAAATTTTTCTTGAAAACGGTGATGCTTTCAAAAAATATACCGCGGGGCCCTGGGGGGCCTTCAAAAATTTTTAACATTGGATTCACTTTATATGAAGATATATAATTGCACTGTTCAAAAAACTGAATGGAGTTTAATAAAATTTGAAAAACTTTAAGTGGCAAATGGAGACATTTACTACAATGTTTACGAATTATTTTCAGTGTTCCTGTAAATTATGCTACATGCATGAATTTTAGGCTATATTACTCAGGAATAGTGTAGCTTTCAGTGAAAAGATCTTTAGAATCGGTTCAGTAGTTACAGAGATGTCCATATAGCGTCATGTGCTGGAATTCTTTTGAGTGTCCCTGTAAAAGAACTAGTTATGCTATATGCTGAAATGTAGCTTATAATACTCAGGAATAGTGTAGCTTTCTATCAGTGAAAAAAATTTTCGAATCGGTTCACTAGTTGCAGAGATCCCCATTCAGCGTAATATAATTCTTATGAGTGCCCCTGTAAAATAACTATTTGTGATATATGGAGGATATATTTGAGATATATGAAGAGTAAGTCAATTTTCAATATTGCCACGCCACTGTCGATTAAACTTCTAAAAGTAACGCCAAAATGCCCCCATGCGTGCCAGTGGAATGTCCCAAATAGGGAGGTACTTTTTGGGATTTTTCTTGGAAACAGTTGTACCTTCAAGAAATGTTTTTTCATAATATCAAACTACTATGTTGATACTACATTTCCATGTCAATAGTTTTCCTGTGGGAAGTCGGCTTCAGCTGCACCAATGCTTCGAAATTGTGTAAATTAGCGCTGAGGACCATGTTTGGGGGCCTTCAAAAATTTTTAACATTGGATTCACTTTATATGAAGATATATAACTGCACTGTGCAAAAATTTTTTCTGTATCACGTCAGAGCCAAGATTTAAAGCATTCTTAAAACTGTATTTTTTATGAAATTGAGGGTATTTTGGGGGGGCCCTAATTTGGGGATCTGACAATTTTCGAATGAATTTTTAATTTGAGATGTTAATATACAAGGTATATTATAGGATAAAATGAAAAAATTCTCTGAAGCACCTCTGAGCCAGTCACAATCGAGACAATAAAGTTGCAAAAATGACCCTAAATTAATTCGACGTTGCTCCTCTGGTGTATTTTGACCCCCCATAACTCCAAAACTAAAAGAGGTAAATCAAAAATATTTCAGATTTGTTCTTTCCTTGGATAAGGCAACACAATAAAAGAAAATCATAAAATTTTGAGACGGTGATGGGAACGACCTGCCCGATTTGCGTCTGCAATGCCTCTCAAACGTTATTTCATATCCAAGCTCACAAATGATAGTGGCAATTAACGTTATTTTACAGTCATTTTAAAATTCTTAATTTAAAATTAGAAACTCCTACTTTAAAATTGCTTTTAAAAATCTTAAAGCTATTCAAAAAATTAAAACTGTAAAGTTACACATAGTATAATTTATCTTCATGTAATTAAAATATTCATCAAATTATATATTTTTTAATTAAGTTAATAATAAACTGTTGTCTTGCATATGGAGCAGACTCGTATTAATACTTTAAAAACATTTTTTTTTCTGTGCCATTGAAAAATTACGATAACATAAAATATACATTTTTTATTTTAAAAAAATTAATCGAAGCAGGAAATTTTATCTGTTTAATAAATAAAAATATAATATATATATAAATATGTATTTACCGTATCTTTCTCCATTTAGTCTTTCCTGTGTAATCTCATTAGGTAAGCGATCAGTTATTTTACTTCTATAGTATAGTCCACTATGTTTCTGGTTTTTAAAATATTTGCTCATCCGGATATTCCACTTCACAGACCCACAGACCTGTGTGGAGTTCTTCAAATCTTCAGGGCAGAGCGGGAGGCTATATTGCTTTTCCCTTTTCGCTTTTCTCCTTCTCCATTGTCCACTGCGGGTGGAGCTGCTCGCTTTAAATAATCGGATTGGCGTTTTCTTACAACTTTCGAGTCTTGCAGATGCAGACTTGTTTGTCCCGTTTGTCCCCAATCAATCTTCGCATATGTTTCAAGTTTAGTTCATTGTATCCGAAATACCGAAATTGGCGACACTAAACCTTTTATTTTGCCTGGGTTTAAAATGGAACAATAGTTTATGTCTGCTACCTCTGGAGTCCCAACGAGAGTTCTACACCAGAAAGCAGATGCAAGAAGTGTTTGCTTTTCCAAAACAAATCCACATGCTGTTCATTTGTGAAACACATAATGGAACTGAAAAATGGCTTTTGGGGGTGTCGGCAACTCCCTGGTAAACTAATAGCTTTCACGCCAGGAACATTCATCGCTAAGAATTTGTAATGGTTCTTGACCCCCTCACTATACCCATCTTTAAACTTAAAAAAATATGCCATTATTAATTAATGATTGGTGTTTCGTCAATGGAAAACACCTGCTTAGCGCTTAGTTGAAAATGCGATTTCCCTTAGAATTTTTTTGGACACTGAAAGGATGCATAAGTTTTCGGAGAGAAAAATGTTTTACAGAACACAGGGTTTTTGTCGCTAATGTGTAGTGTATCATCCCATATTTAAATTTTACAGAGCTGCTCGCTTCCAGATATTTTCAAAGAGAAAAACAATTTCTTCTATGGAACAAATTTCATAATTAAAAGCTTATAATCATGGAGTGTGATGACAGGGTTACGAAGGTTTTTTTATTTAAAAGCCTTCTTATGATTACCATAGCCCTTTCAAGTTTCGAGTAGACGTAGTGCTAAAAATTCTCATTACTTTATTGAATTTCACAATATATCACAATGATCTGTCTAATGCAGGACATCACTGAAATGTGCACATAAAACTTCAAGCTAATTAGTCAGCTTCAAACTTTCTAGCACATATTCATTCAAATTCCAATTAAGAAGTGTAGTGGCTAACAATGCCGGAAATTTTTTATTGTGTACAAAGTAGCTAATTAATCAGAATTATTTTCTCGGAGTTACAAATGCTGTAAAAACATTAACACTAAAATAGCTTTTATGACGTTTGATTATAATTTTATTCTTCTAAATTGTAACGCAGGCCGCCTAGGAGGCCATAGCCCCTAAGCGGAAGCATGCTCAATGGGTAATCCGGCCCTGTTTAGGTATGATCCCTTCCCTCGAGACCCCCCCCCCTTTCCTCCTCTATAATTTTTATGATCTTGTAGCAGTTACGGTAGATTTGGATTCCATAAATTAATTATTTACAATGATAGGTGCTCCTTAGACTGCTTTTTAAGACGAGGAAGACTTTTTGAAAGGGGGAGGGGGGTTCGAATACGAGTGTAATAAATTACGCACACACAATTCACGCATTTTTCTATAAACCATTTTTTGATTTTGAGTTTTCTTTTATTATGGGTTTGGGGCAACTTCCCCTTCCACCTTTACAGGCTCGTTGTGACTCCCACTTCCCTTGCTCTCCATGGATATGGAATAGCGCACATATTTACAAAACGGCTGCATATTTTTCTGCCAAGGAGGAACGTCTGAGTGCATAGAATATTGTGTGCATACTTTAGTATTATTATAAAATAAACTAGTGAGACCAATGGTCTTCTAAAGAGAAATTCTCTTTCAGCAGCACAGTGTGGTATGTATGCACATGATCAAGGCCTCTCTGAAGTTTGGTCCCTTGTCCAATCTGGACTTGGGCCCTCTTTTTTTTAAGGGGGGGGGGAGTGGTTAATCTAGGCCCCTTAGTAGAAGACCATTTGGGGGGGTCATGACCCCCGTGACCCCCCCCCCTGGAACCGCCACTGGATGGGAGGCGATTCATCCACAAAGTTTTAAGAATGTTGTCACTTAAACTACCGGCGGATAAGTCAGACATCTTAGACAGCAGCTGGAAAGGCCTCATATCGCCAAGTTACAGATCTTGGAGTAAGTGTTTAATTTTTACAGTCTCCGACTCCGCGTATACGGCAATTAATTTGACTTTAAGAGACTTGTATTTG
>JAWZYV010014821.1:0-91371 GCA_038373885.1 Cheiracanthium punctorium | reverse complement strand
CTAATAAATTAAACATATAAAAATTTTTACACTCAGTTTTTTTATATATATACTTAGATTTTACATAGAGATCCTTTTAATAAATTCCTAAACTAAAACAATTTTTACAATAATAAACTAAAATATTTATTTAATGAAGTCATAAACTAAAATTATTAATGAAAACTTGCTAATAAATTAAATTTATTACTCTAAAAGATAGCTAATCACAACATATATCAGAAAAAATATAAGCAATTATAATACCTGGAAAATACCGAACAACACTCTTGTTACATGCGGACAAAACATCTGTTTGCTCGGCTAAATAATTCTTAGGTACCCGTTGCAGGAGACCTTACCTACGCCCAACCTACAAACTCAACAAATTTAACGGCAACTGGTTTTCTCTTATCAGGTATCAAAGATCAGATAAGAGATAAGGAAGTGACATGCGCAGAAGACACGTGATAGTGACGTGTGCAAATCTGTGATGATTGAATATCCGCTAGGTTCGTTGGCAGGATGTACATTGAGTGGCAACTCTCTGTAATAGGCTAAGACAAGTTAGATGATGCAATATCTACAGGGTTGAGAAAGTTTTAAGGTAGAGGGCGCTTGGGTAATCACGTGATTTTTTTTAAAGAACCAGTAAAGACATTTTAGTTAGATAAAATGGCCAGGTGTGTGTTGCGAGACTCCCTTTGCACTGTGTGCGCCTATACTTAAGACGTGTGTTTTAATTGATTTTTCGCCGAGTTTCAAAAATGTGTTTGCTTGAATACACTCCCGAGTTTTATACTCAAAGTGATGCTGATGTGTTGCTGCAAGAAATAATACAATTGCCTTTAGATGTAAAGCCTCTGCAAAGTATTAAAAAGGAAATTTCCTCCCAGTTTTGTACTGAAAGTGATGTTGATGTGCTACAGCAAGAATTGTTTCAATTACCCCTGCAAAGTAGTGAAAAGAAAAATTCCTCGACCCGTAAAGTAATTACTTTTGCTGATGAAGTAATCAATTACAGTTTACCTGGAGCAACAGTCTCTGTTTACACTTGGATACCCATTTTGCAAAAAATACGTGAAGATCTACAGAAAGTGACAAATTATGAATTTATTATGGTGCAAGTGAACTTTGGCTCGGAAGAACAACCTAAAATTGAAGACGGTAACTACGAAGATTTTAATCTGGACCTATCATCAGGTGTATGCATTCTAAGTTTTGGATCTAAACGAACTTTGGATTTTAAACCAGCGAACTGTGAAACCACGACCATTATATTAGAACATGGTTCAATGTGTAAGATATATCCCCCAACCAACAAACTTTTAACGCATGGTATTCCTTCTGAACCTTATGTGACAGACCCGCACATTAACCTAACATTTGCCAAAATGCACATTTATGAGCCTTCCCCGAAAAGGGCAAAGTTGGACGATTGGACGGACGATCTTTACCACAGCTTATATGCTTCTGTAAATAGTACATGGCACTTGGAAAGACTTATCTACGTTTCACTTCACGATGAAAGAACTGACTTGAAGATCCATATTAGACAATTTATTCAGAATGCCCAATTAGACTATATACCAACCGGTCAGGGAGTTGTGATGATTCCTTCCACATGGATCGAATTTATTATAAAACTATTAGATTTTAATATATGTCATAACAATAGCTCTTTTATTTGTAATAAACAATTATCTGTATTTAATGACGATGGAAAATGTATCTTACAACAAATTTACAAAACCAGATTTTCATTTACGTTAAATCCAATTTCCTTAACACTTTTAAATGATCAAGTATTAAAACTTTGTAAAATGAGAAATGAAACATTGGAATGCATTTTAAAAACGCTATATACGACGACCCTACCTCATTTAATTTTAAAATTAAAGCCGCGAAAATGTAACTGTGAACCCCATTGTAATTATGATGAGGCGAAACAACAATTAATGGATATAGTACATCAGGAAATTTTTAAAAACATAGGCCGGGTTCAGGATCATTCTTCGCATAGGATACATGCCTGTTCGAATAGATCACATATTGATAATCGAGAGGGTCTTATAAGTAGTAAAGCATGGTTTACGGTTGACATGCCGTATATTGCAAGAGAGATATGCGAGAAAAAATGCACTTGTCATTATGACGGAGAATTTTTTTCAAACATTTTCATTGAAGACTTTATGAAGTATCTTCAAAATTAGCTATTTAATTCATTTTTTCAACCGTTTTCAGATTTTGCGAATTCCAAGGATGACAAAACATGTGTAATTATGTGATGTTATTGGTGTATAACTAGTATTGCGATTGTAAAAAATATATTAAAACCATTGTGATTATGTAGAAAAAGTTTGCTTGCTTCTACAACAGTAAGATTTTACTGATTTGTGGATGATTACTTGTGGATTGCACTTTGAAAAGTTATTATTTTCTTAATTGTGTAAATAGTTTGTGTAATTTAAAATATGTTTTTGTAAATAAATAAGTTTAAATATGAAAACTTTTCTGTGTTTTCTTTATGTGTATGTGCGTGTTGATTACTTGCAAAAGAAAAATCTAAAAGTAATTACTTTACGGGTCGAGGAAATTTTCTTTTCACTACTTTGCAGGGGTAATTGAAACAATTCTTGCTGTAGCACATCAACATCACTTTCAGTACAAAACTGGGAGGAAATTTCCTTTTTAATACTTTGCAGAGGCTTTACATCTAAAGGCAATTGTATTATTTCTTGCAGCAACACATCAGCATCACTTTGAGTATAAAACTCGGGAGTGTATTCAAGCAAACACATTTTTGAAACTCAGCGAAAAATCAATTGAAACACACGTCTTAAGTATAGGCGCACACAGTGCAAAGGGAGTCTCGCAACACACACCTGGCCATTTTATCTAACTAAAATGTCTTTACTGGTTCTTTAAAAAAAAAAATCACGTGATTACCCAAGCGCCCTCTACCTTAAAACTTTCTCAACCCTGTAGATATTGCATCATCTAACTTGTCTTAGCCTGTTACAGAGAGTTGCCACTCAATGTACATCCTGCCAACGAACCTAGCGGATATTCAATCATCACAGATTTGCACACGTCACTATCACGTGTCTTCTGCGCATTTCACTTCCTTATCTCTTATCTGATCTTTGATACCTGATAAGAGAAAACCAGTTGCCGTTAAATTTGTAGAGTTTGTAGGTTGGGCGTAGGTAAGGTCTCCTGCAACGGGTACCTAAGAATTCTTTAGCCGAGCAAACAGATGTTTTGTCCGCATGTAACAAGAGTGTTGTTCGGTATTTTCCAGGTATTATAATTGCTTATATTTTTTCTGATATATGTTGTGATTAGCTATCTTTTAGAGTAATAAATTTAATTTATTAGCAAGTTTTCATTAATAATTTTAGTTTATGACTTTATTAAATAAATATTTTAGTTTATTTTTTTAAAAATTATTTTAGTTTATGAATTTATTAAAAGGATCTCTATGTAAAATCTAAGTATATATATAAAAAAAACTGAGCGTAAAAATTTTGATATGTTTAATTTATTAGCAAGTTTTCATTATTAATTTTAGTTTATGACTTTATTAAATAAAAATTTTATTTTATTATTGTAAAAATTGTTTTAAACAATAAGTTTAATTTATGAATTTATTAAAAGGATGCCTACATGTTTGTAAAATTTAAGTATATAAAAAAAATGTATGGCATTCATCACAAGTAAAGAATCTTAACCCTGTTTTTCATATTAGAATAATCATAATGTATTTAATACGTGTTCAATAGATATCCTATACAAAATTCCAATGCATTTGTTAAAATTAGATCCTGTTTTTCAATAGTAAATACCTATTTTATACGTGAATACTCATTCATGTGCAATGCCTATAATTTATTACTGTAATTTATCAAAACTTAGCAAAAATAATTTGTTTTAGTACAATGATCTTTGCTAATTGTTTCACAGAATTTAATTTAATGATTCATTATTTTCCTAAACTACGAAAAATATATTAATCGTTGTAGCTTAACTTTGATATTTTAATTTAGGATATAATGTCGATCAGAAGAATAACCATAATGTATTTAATACGTGGTTCAATAGATATCCTATACAAAGTTCCAATGCATTTGTAAAAATTAGATCATGTTTTTAAGTAGTAAACATCTTAATCCATAAGTCCCCATTTTTGAACGTTGAATGAAACACGTGTCCCCACAATTGGGTATTCCCCTGGCACCCTCCCTGGTTTTATCTTATCGGCAAACTGGCCCACTGTTATTTAGCCGACTCTGTTGGGCCTCAAGGCACTTTCTTATCTCAATTTCTGTTATCAGCAATGAATTTGCAATATGGAGTGCACGTGGTTGATTTTATGCTGTGGATATATTTGCGAATTATTTAAGTATTTTTATTATTTTCGCCTCTCGCGTGTACAAGTACAGGGTAAGTGTAAAATTTTCTATTATTTTAGTTACATATAAGTTGATACCGTAATTCTAATTGAAAATAATTATGTGGTTCTTATAGTTTGGTAATTATATTTTCCACTTTTGATGTGTTGTACTTTTAAGTGTGATTTTTTTTTGGTTACTGTTAATGTATGTTTTTCTGTATTTTGGTGTTTTGCAAAATTTTAAGTTGGTAATCCAGTGTAATTAATAGCAATAGGCATTATCGGTAGAAGTACTTTAAGCAGTTTGTATACGAAAACTGGGGTTTGAGGGCTTTCTCCTAATAGAAAATAAGGCATACATGGTATCTATATTTCAGTAAATTCTAATTAAGATTAAATTTTCGCGGCTAACTAATTTTATCCTACATAAAATAGTTATAAGAAAAAAATTACTTTTAAAGCGTTTAATATCTCCAAATGTGTTATTTTATTAGTATTTAGTTTCTAAATGTTATGTCTATTTTCAGCATATGAGGATAAAAAGAAGTAATGTCTTGATATTGGTCAGCTGGGACGGAACTTAGAGTTAATGTATTTTAAATCATTACTCTATTTTCCGTACTTGCTACCCGTATAGATGTTGGTACTTTGTCCAGAGACTAGAAGATTTCGCAAGATATGGCTTCACGTAAGTAAAAACCTTGTATTTTTTAGTTCAAGTAATGATAACTTTTTGCAATTTAAACTATCTAAGTAGTTGAAAGATATTTATGTATATGCAGTATACAACTGTGCTAAAACGGATCTTCAATTTTTATTTCCAATAGTTCAACTTTCTAACAATCGTACTATCTAGTCTAAAAGTTTGTGCTAGTTATGCTCACCTTTCTATAAAATATGCTAAGTGCATCAATAAAAGACCTCTCAAAAGGTTGATTCATGTATAAAATTATGCTTTCATAGATCTATTGAATTGATCTATAGAAAATATAAGCTAGTATAATCGCTGTCTAAAATCTATCAAAAATGTGTTGGTAAGAAAAAATGTTTCGATAAATCCGTATTTGTAAAAATCTTTCTATGGTGTAATTTTCTCACTTCCCTAACAGTAGATTAAATGTATTGATATTCTACTTTAATGTTAAACGGCTACTTAACAAAAATACGGTATACAAAAAATTAAAACTCTTGATTAAATTTTTTTTTCTTGATAAATTAAAAAAACTTGATTAAAATTTTTTCTTGATAAATTAAAAACATTTGATTAAAAAAATATTTGTAGTAAAATTATATAACTTAAAATTAAAACTTGGTTAAAAAATAAAAATTAATTAACTCTTGATTAAAAAAAATATTTGTTGTAAAATTATTTAACTTAAAATTGAAACTCATGGTTAAAAAAATAAATAAAATAAAAATTAATTAACTCTTGATTAAAAAAATATTTGTTGTAAAATAAATTATCAACTTAAAATTAAAACTCTTGGTTAAAAAAATATTTCTTGTAAAATTACTTATTTAACTTAAAATTAAAACTTGGGTAAAAATCTCTTTAAGAAAAAAAAATGTTTAGATAAAAAAGTTCATACACTATCTAAATCATTATTTGTAAAAACTATAGGTACTAAAATCGTTCTATGGTATAATTTTCTCACTTCCCTAACAGTAGAAGAAATTTGTAGAAAATGTATGGGTATCCTAAACCCTACTTTAATATTCTAGTAAACTGTTACTTATTAAATATATGCTATAATCTTAAACGGTATACAAAAATTAGAAGTATGTATTAAGCAGCATTTATTCAATTTGCATTGGTTCTATTACTAAATGGTAAAGAAAACTAAATCCTCCTGGGGATGTTGTTCATTTCTTTGCTCCACATAGTTAATTATTATTTAAAGAAACAAAAACAACAACGCATCCTCTGTGCTACGCCCTGTCTCCATTCATGCGAGTCTAGCGTGATGGGGAAAGGCACAGTAAAAATTTTTATTTGAAATGAGGCGGTAGATATTCTACGGGTGGCTGGTGGGTCTTCATTTAATTACAATAATATTTTTTATTTCAGGTTTAATTCATAAAGTATAGCTTATTTAAAATATAACAAAGTCCCTTATTTTCACTAGAGAATACATCACAATTTGAAAATTTTTACAAGTACCCTTATTTGAAAAATATGTCACAATCTGAAAAAATTACAAGTCCCCTTATTTGAGAAAAAAGGAAAAAAAATTCTTATCAGACCTTCAACATCCGGTCTCAACATCCGTTCCGACCACGCCCCCTTCCCCGCTCAGCATAGGGAAAGCATCTGAGCGGAGACTCCGGAGGCTCCGGCGAATTAACATGGCTCCGGCTGAGGTGAACTGTCCTTTTTACACTACTCAAAAGAATAAGGATTTGGAAATTTCCGAGGCTAAAGTTCTTTTTATTTTTTTATATATTTTCAAGTTACAGGAGGGCCTCTTGAAACGACTTCATATTTTGCTCAAATATTGAATTTGATACTATGCAACTAATCTGTTAAAAATAAAATATCAAATTAGTTATTTATTTAGTGCGAATTGACAGCGAGATCAACGTCAGTTTTATGTAACAAATGTGATACTGCATTAAGAGTTCAGTCAGTGTAATAAGCTTTTTCGTCACGAACATTTTTATTTACAAAAGGGAGATTTTCGCAGAAAGAGGGTGCATTTTTGGCTTTTAAACATAAATAGTGTATCCATTGTTTTATGTAGTTTTTTAATTTAGTAAAATTCAATAAAGTCATGTGTAACATAACTGCGCTAATGCATTGTCCACGCTTTACGAAAAGCAAGATATCGTCTCAGATTTGCACTCATGACGTCAACTTTTAGTCACGATTCAAGTAATTTTTCACATTTTCCGCATTATTGGGTTTAATTCGAATTAAATGAGTAAGGAAAATATTCCTCTCCAGCCGTGCGTAGAACGGCTAAGCAGCTAGTATATAATAATAATATACAACTGTTTTCTAAAGATCTCTGTAACTGTATACAACTGTCTTGAATAAGGCTCTGTTAATGAGTGAATAAAATTAGTTCTATGAAAAAATTACTGATTAAATTGTATCAATCACAGTAGGGTTATATATTTTATTCACTCGTACTTCTGCCAGCATGATGCTGAGTTTTATGCCATGCTTTGGAATGTAGCACAAAATTTAGAAATTTTGCATTTTGGGTTTTTACTATCAAATTTTAAAAATCCAGGTATTTTACATCTATAATCATGGTCAGGGTTGTTATGAATATTTTGCCCAACCCGAAAAAACCCGGGTGAGTTTTTTCAAAAAAGCCCACTTGAAAAAACCCAACTGGGTTTTTTCAAGATTTCAACTTTAATTATGTAGATAATACATCGCTTAATATCAGTACACCACTTGTAAAGTTTATAAACAGCTCCCTACCACCCCTCACACCACCACTACCTAAGGAAAAAAAAAATGGACCTCACATAGGCATTAAAACTTTCTAGAGTAAATTTTTATGCCTATCTGTATTAAAATGAATAAAGGTTTTTTAACCATAAAAAAATCGTGTTGTAACTAAGCACTAGTATATCACTGTTATAATTATGACTAATAGTCAATTTAACTAAGAGCAAACCATGATTGGGGTTGTTATTGTAATTGATTTATACATTTGTTCATGTATGATTAATAATTGTAATAAGTTATTACTATTAAATTAACTACATTTTATTTATAATTGATTTTTGTAATCAATTAGTTTGCTTTAAGTTGTACTTAGTAATAAGCAAATTTTTTTCAAATATTCTGAAACCCCATCCCTTCTTCTGAAAAAAACCCAAAACCCTGAAAAAACCCAGTGGGTTGGGTTTTTAACAACCCTGATCATGGTATAATATAAAACAGGAAAATCCACTCAGAAATACACAATAAAAATCAGATAAAATGCTTTTTAATGATTGTAAAATATTTATACATTAAAACTGATTTCATCCCGGAATCGAGAACCTGTAGCTCTTAAATTAACTGGTGTCTCTAAATCTGGATTCGGACAATTGCCATCCTCTTCATTATCGTCACCATCACCATCATCATCATCTTCATCATCATACTGGTCTACCCCAATGTTAAATTTTATGCAAATGTTGTGTAATACACTGCATGCAATTATTATTTTGCATACTTTATCAGGTGTATACTGTAATATGCCACCTGTTTCGTGTAGGCATCTGAACCCTGACTTGATGACCCCAAAACACCGCTCGATTGCATTGCGTGCTCGGCGATGCACCTCATTAAATTTCCTCTTCCTCTGTAAATTTTCATCAGAATATGGGGTCATCAGCCAGGGTTCTAAAGGGTAGCCAGTGTCCCCCAGTAAGAAATTCCCTTCTTGAATGTGGCCATCTGAAAACAACTGTCTCAAACTACAGCCTCGCCAGATAAAAGAATCATGGCTGCTCCCAGGCCACCGTGCCACCACATCTAATACTTTTAAATTATAATCACAAACCTGTGAAAGAAAAAACACATTATTAATAAGTAATGCTTTAATAAAGTACATTGATTACTGAATATCTTGCCTAATCAATTTAGAAACAGCAACATTCCTTAAGTAAAACTTGAAAAGAAATGCCTGACCCTCATCATAATTGTGCAAGATTTTCATGTCCCCTTCTCCAATTTCTATAGGTTGTATCAACAAGGCATTTATGTAATAATACCAATGACTGTGCATAATACAGTCAAATACTGAATATTCGGCAAATAACTCAAGCTGAATCCCAAATATCCAGTCTATAGCTCAGGCTGAATACCGAATATTCGGAAGTCAAATATTAAATATTTAAAAATGAAATGTATATAAAATGTTGCTTTTCAAGATTTAAAATAAACATTAAATAAGGATTAATTAAAATTAATTTTTTATTACTTGTAAATGCTTAAAAACACAAAACAGTCTATTTTCTAAAGAACTCTAAAAAAACATTACACACTGAAGTATAATACAATCTTTTTGTAGAATGCACTAAAATACACGATTAATCAATAATATTATCTTAGAAAACAAAATCTTTTACATTTTATTTTTAAATTATTCAGTTGAATAAGTACCAAAAATTGTTTACCATGTAGTAATAGTACCAAGTACTCTCAAATATTTGTTCAATATCCAGCCTGCCAAATGTTTGGCAAAACAGCCAAATACCGATTAGTGACAGAATATGCGTTACATACTACACAATTTATAAGGTGGCCACTTAGATTGTATATTAGGGGGAATCATCAGACAAGAATATATTATACACTAACGTTAAGAACTGCAGGTTCCATACTGTTAATGTTTTGTTTTCAGACCTTCATTCATTGGCATTAAGAGTACCACCATACATGCCAAAACTAAGAGTTTTTAAAAATAATGTTGAAATTTGTCACATTTTGCTCTGAAATGAAAATGTATACATTGGGGTGGTCGCATTAGAAATAAATTAAGATTTATAACTCAGTCTTAATTAGAAACATATATTCATATCACATCTTCATTAGAAACATAATATTAATAAACTCATGGCAATCAACATTGGTAAACTGAATGCTAAACATATTATTTTGAAAATATTGTAACACTTTCTCACCATTTGCACATTAATAGAAAATCTGTTCTTTCAATTCATGAATACAAAATAATCTTGTTCTAAAGGTCTCACTATATTGATGTGCGAAAAATCTACTGCTCCTACAGTTTAGGAATCCTGTTTCGGAATAAAAATCTTCTTTTATACTAATTAATTCTGCATTTGTCAATGGAAATTGAATGTGCTGCTGGAAAATAATATTAAGAGCATCCACAAACTTCTGTAAATATCTTGACACAGAAGTTTGGGAGATCTGTGTGAAAGTACTAGATGATACAACATGCTGAAAGCTGCCAGATCCGAGGACATACAAACTGCTCAGCACCTACAAATGTAAATCATAAATTAACATTTTATTTTACTGAATAACATGGTTTACACATTGAAATATTCTTGCATAAGTTGATAATAAACTATATAAATATAAATGTATATACTCATATATATGATTTCTGTAGGAGTAATTAAAATCTCAACAATCACATATCCTCCAACAACCATATATTTTGCGTTTCTGTTAGTCTTTCATTTTCACAGGAAGTTACAAAGAATGATATCATCATGGATTTCAAAATCACATATCCAGAGTGCTTGAATGGCATTTTACAGTAATTCTTTAGGTGGTTCTTATAAGAATTCATGTTACATTTTAACAAATTTTAAAGGAATTACTAATACAAGAAAAATTTGGTATTGTCTCTCCACAATCTGTACTATGGACTGTTGCAAACAGTCAAATTATAATAGCAATGATTAATTTAAAAAAAAAAAATCGTAAACATATGAAATGTAACATTTCTTTACATGGATTGTGCCTCGGCTCATTTTGGAAAACGATATTTGTGCTTAAGTATTTTTTCTGAAAATTGCAGAGACATATAACTACTGTTAGTATCAGTTCATGCTGCAATTTGTGAAGAAGTTATCTTAATATTTAATAGTGGTTTATTTTTAAAGCTGCTTAAAAGTTTTGCAACAATATTTGATGTTGCACTATTTTATACCCATAACAGTATTTTTCACTTTTTAAAGGATTAACGGATCATAAATTAAAGATGTTGAGGAATTTACAGTCAACAATACATTAAAAAAAATAATTTTTATCGGGAAATCTCTGTGGAATTTTATATGGAAACGCAAAGCGTAAAATTACGCATTCTGGAATTCTTAAGGTGTGTTCTTGCAAAAATCGAATATATTACAGACAATTATACAGCCTTTTCAATAGTAAAAAATGTGCAGTTTTTCAGTCTCTTTTGAGTTTTAGACATAAGCATTGTTTTATTACTATTATAAACAATGAAAATTGCTAAACTTATTAGATGTAGCCAGGATTTTATTTCGGGGTGGGCTGGGTATCAAATTTAAAGCTAAAGTTCAATTGTAAGCTAAATATCAAATTGTAAGCTAAGTAAAGGGTCCCATTTCAGGGGGACAGCAGCCCCCCCCCGCTCTGGCTACGCACCTGGATGTATCTCCTATTTGTCATATTGTTTTTGAATCGGCGAAAGTAATAAAAAGAGAACAAAAACATTAACAAACCATACACTTCTGTAATTTTTAAGTCAATCAATATGAATACATGAACGCAGGCCATTATAATAGAGCATAATAGACACAAAAATAAAATGAAAACATTTTACGTACCTGCATTTCCACGGAATAGCAGCTTCCCACTGCTCTCATATGAGGTCTGACTTCATTGATTAGATCATAGGCAGCTTCTTTGGACAACCGAAATTTTTGTATAAATTCTCGGTTTTCCATTTCGAATGGATTTTGCCTATCTCTAAGCCTCCATGATATTCTTGTACGTCTTCTTCTAAGTCGGGCTAACGCGATGATGTCCGCCATATTTGTTTACACCGAGTACGAGGAAAAAGTACGAGAGAAAAGAGGATTTGTGGCTGCTATTAGCGTCCACAAATACGGGTCACGTGACATTCGCAATTGTGGCTGGAAATGCATACGTATGTTTGACCTGTTTCTGGTTTTACCGGTCAGCTCGCAACTTTGCGAATGAAAGGGGAGATGCGAGCGGTACGCGTTTCACTGGAATCTGGCCCTAAGACAATTGCAAGCACAGTTTTATACCGCATGTACATAAATATCTTTCAACTACTTAGATAAAATGATAGTTTTAATCGCAAAGAGTTATCATACATAGAAATTACTTGAACTAAAAAATACAAGGTTTTTACTTACGTGAAGGGACATCGTGTTAAATCTTCTATGGTAAAGTTCTTGCACCAACTAAGGCTAGCAAGTCCGGGAAATAGAGTAATGATTTAAAATACATTAACCCTACTTCCCAGCCCAACTAGCACATTTTCATTAATTCTTAATTAATACCATCATATGCTGAAAATAGGATTAATATTTTGACACTAAATACCAATAAAATAATAAATTCTAAGACATTAAACGCTTTAAAAGTAATTTTTTCTTATAACAATTTATCAGATTCACAATACCATTTTATGTAGGATAAAATTAGTTAGCAAGCGAAAATTTAATCTTAATTAGAATTAACTGAAATATAGATACCATACAGATTTTATTTTCCATTAGGAGAATTCCCTTAACCATATATCCCTAAAACCCCAGTTTTCGTATGCAAACTGCATGAATGCTTAAAGTATTTCGGCTGATAATGCTATTAATATTAATTACACTCTTCGGATTGCCAACTTAAAATTTTGCAAAACACTAAAATACAGGAAAACATGCAAAAATCTTTTAACAGTAACCAAACAAATCATACTTAAAAGTGCAACACATCAAAAGTGCAAAATATAATTACCAAACTATAATATCCATATAATTATTTTCAATTAAAGCAGTTTGAAAAAAAATGTAAGTAAGAGTTAATTGCGATAATCATCCTATATGTAACTAAAATAATACATAGATAATGTTAAACAACTTACCCTGAACTTGTACACGCGAAAGGCGAAATAATAATAATAATAATAATAATAATAATAATAATACTTAAATAACGCACAAATACAATATATCCACTGCAGAAAAAAAACACGTGCATACAATATCCCAAGTTTGTAACATGCTACTGAACTAATAACAAATTGAGATAAGAAGGGCGTTGAGATCCGAGAGAACCGGTCCAATAACAATGGGCTGGTTTGCCGATACCATAGCCAGGGAGTTAGGGGAATGCAGTACAGAATTGGGAAAATGTGTTTCATTCAACGTTCAAAAATGGGGACTTCCTTAACCCATTTCAATAGAAACCCATCCTTTTAGTAAGCATGTATCTGATCAGCATTATAGCCTAAATTAAAATATCAAAGTTAAGCTGCAACTATTAATGAATCGATTAATGAATTTTACATAGTTTATGAAAATGATGAATCATTAATTTATTTCTGTGAAACAATTAGCAAAGACCATTATACTAAAGCATTAAAGCAAATTATTTTTGTTCAGTTTTGATGAACAGTGTAGTTAGAAATTATAGGCATTGCAGAATAATGAGTATTCATTTATAAAATACGTATTTACTACTGAAAAACAGGATCTAATTTTGACAAATGCAATGGACTTTTGTATAGGATATCTATTGAACACGTATTAAATACATTATGATTATTCTAATAAGAAAAACGGGGTTAAGATTCTTTACTTGCGATGAAAGGCACTCATTTTTTTTTTACTTAAATTTTACAAACATGTAGACATCCTTTTAATAAATTCATAAACTAAAATTACTGTTTAAAACAATTTTTACAATAATAAACTAAATTTTTTTTTATTTAATAAAGTCATAAACTAAAATTATTAATTAAAACTTGCTAATAAATTAAACTTATTACTCTAAAAGATAGCTAATCACAACATATATCAGAAAAAAATATAAGCAATTATAATACCTGAAAAATACCGTTACATGCGGACAAAACATCTGTTTTCTCGGCTAAAGAATTCTTAGGTATCCGTTGCAGGACAGTTTACCTACACCCAACCTACAAACTCTACAAATTTAACGGCAACTGAAAAACTGATTTTCTCTTATCAGGTATCACAGATCAGATAAGAGATAAGGAAGTGACATGCGCAGAAGACACCTGATAGTAACGTGTGCAAATCTGTGATGATTCAATATCCGGTAGGTTTGTTGGCAGGATGTGCTATTTACATTTAGCGGCAACTCTCTCTAAACTACAGGCTAAGACAAGTTAGATGATGCAATATCTACAGGGTTGAGAAAGTTTTAAGGTAGAGGGCGCTTGGGTGATCACGTGATTTTTTTAGAACCATTATGAAGACATTTTAGTTAGATAAAGTGGCCAGGTGTGTGTGTTGCGAGACTACCTTTACACTGTGTGCGCCTATACTTCAGACGTATGTTTTAAGTTTTAATTGATTTTTCACCGAGTTTCAAAAATGTCTTTGCTTGAATCGATCGAAAATAACTTTAACATTGAATACACTCCCGAGTTTTATACTCAAAGGGATGCTGATGTGTTGCTGCAATAATTGATGCAATTGCATTTAGACGCAAAGCCTCTGCAAAGCAGTGAAAATAAAATTACTTCGACCCGGAAAGTAATTACTTTTGCAGATGAAGGAATAAATTATAGTTTTTCGGGAGCGACAGTCTGTGTTTCCTCTTGGCTACCCATTTTGCAAAAACTACGTGATGATCTACTGAAAGCAACAAATTATGAATTCAATTTTGTACAAGTGAACCTATCGTCTGACGGGCAACCTTCAATGGAAGACGGTAACTACGAAGATATTTCTTTGGACCTATCATCATGTGTATGCATTCTAAGTTTTGGATCTAAACGAACTTTGGATTTTAAACCAGCGAACTGTGAAACCACCACCATTAAATTAGAAAATGGTTCGATGTGTAAGATATATCCCCCAACCAACAAACATTTAACGCATGGTATTCCTTTTGATCTTAATGTGACAGACCCGCACATTAACCTAACATTTGCCAAAATGTACATTTATGAGCCTTCCCCGAAAAGGGTAAAGTTGGACGATTGGATGGATAATCTTTACCATAACTTATATGCTTCTGTAAATGGTACATGGCACTTGGAAAGACTTATCTACGTTTCACTTCACGATGAAAGAACTGACTTGAAGATTCATATTAGACAATTTATTCAGACCGTCCAATTAGACTATATACCAACCGGTCAGGGAGTCGTGATGAACCCTTCCACATGGATCAAATTTATTGAAAATCTATTAGATTTTAATATATGTCATAACAATAGCTCTTTTATTTGTAATAATCAATTATCTGTATTTAATGATGATGGAAAATGTATTTTACAACAAATTTACAAAAACGGTATTTAATGATGAATATCGTTCTTAAAAATCGCAGTGTCTACTTAATTTGTTATATTTTAATTTGTTTATTTCTGTTTAGTAGTTACAACTTTGATAATTTTTAAGATCCATATTTAAAACTATTTGCAATAAGAATGTTTAGAAAGTTACTAGCTTGCTATTTGTAAAAAATTCTAAGTCCGTTATCTTGAAAGAGTAACTGAAATGCACTAAGTTAAATAATTCAATGTTTCTAAAAAGACAATTTCACATATCTAGCACTTCAGAAAAAAAATGTATCAAGTTCGCAACATTCGAAAAATACCAAAGTTCGTCACTTCTATAAAATTTTCAAAGTACAAATCTCTTAGTTTATTTCAAGAACATATTCAACGACTTATCAGAACATAAAATATATCAATGTGAAAAACTTCTAAAAGAAAAAAATTACAAATTACAATCAATTAATGCAGTTTACTAAGTATTTTGTAAAATCCTTTACTTAATAATTCTGAAAAATAGTCTAAGTCCCTCACTTTGTACAGACATAAATTATATTACTTTTAATTAGTTAAGGTTTAAACAAAGATAAGTTTATACATCTATGCTAAAATAACTGATTATTTCTGTACCAAATTTAAATCCATTTTATCAAAAACATGTTAAACATACTACTTATACGAAATTTACAAAGTTCTAATAGCTAAGTTCCTTTCGAGAAATAATTTCATAACTTATGAGGACTCGTAAACGTATACAAATCAAAAGTATACTTAGTTTGAACAAGTAACATGTATAAAAGTAAGAGCATATTTATTTAAAATTTGTAAGCATAACCATCTCGATCAGTAAAATCTGTAACATGCGCACTTAGTTGATATTTCTCATAAAAACATTCAAGCCCATTACTTAATAAAAATTATGAAAATATGCTAAGTTAAAACTCTGATGTTTTAAAAACATAGTGTCTGATTTAAAATATTCTGTTACTTCAAGTAAAATATGGTAAGATCTTTACATTTAAGAACACCTAAAAAATCTTTATTTAAAAATACTAAGTTTCCTTATCTCACTTAACTTTATTTTTGAAAAACCTGTAAAATCGATTAAGTTATAAAATTTTGGAAACTGACTTTTTTTAGCTAAGTTCATTTTATAAAAAAATTAGTACTTTGTGAATTCTCATGTAACACAATTTACCTATCACACTTAAGTTTATGATTTTAATCAGAACATTTTATTTCTATGTAGTAGATTAATGTTTCCATAGTACATGCTTCAATAAATTTTGTTAAATTTGTAACTTTGTACCTTGTAGTGTATAAAAGATATGTATAAAATACAACACGAGAACCTTAAATCTTTACCAAGTATGATAATTTTACCAATTTTTGCTGCAGTAAAATTTCATAGATTTTTATTTTGCATGTAATCAACACACACATAGACATAAAGAAAACACAGAAAAGTTTTCGTATTTAAACTTATTTATTTACAAAAATATATTTTAAATTACACAAACTATTTACATAATTAAGAAAATAATAACTTTTCAATGAGTATTCTATAACTAAGCATGCATAAGTCAGTAAAATCTTACTGTTGTAGAAGCAAGCATACCTTTTCTACATAATCGCAATGGTTTTAATATATTTTTTACAATCGCAATACTAGTTATACACCAATATTATCACATAATTACACATGTTTTGCCATCCTTGGAATTAGCAAAATCTGAAAACGGTTGAAAAAATGTATTAAATAACACATTTTGAAGATACTTCATATAGTCTTCAAAGAAAATGTTTGAAAAATATTCTCCGTCATAATTACAAGTACATTTGTTCTCGCATATCTCTCTTGCAATATACCACTTGTCGACCATAAACCATGCTTTACTACTTATAAGACCCCCTCTCTCATCAAGATGTGTTCTATTCTAACAAGCATGTATCCTTTGTGAAGGATGGTCCTGAACCCGACATATGTTTTTAAAAATTTCCTGATGTACTATATCCATTAATTGTTGTTTAGCCTCATCATAATTACAATGGGGTTCACGGTTACATTTTTGCGGCTTTAATTTTTAAAATTAAATGAGGTAGGGTCGTCGTATATAGTATTTTTAAAATGCATTCCAATATTTCATTTCTCATTTCACAAAGTTTTAATACTTGGTCATTTAAAAGTGTTAAGGAAATTGGATTTAACGTAAATGAATCTCCGTTTTTGTAAATTTGTTGTAAAATACATTTTCCATCATCATTAAATACAGATAATTGATTATTACAAATAAAAGAGCTATTGTTATGACATATATTAAAATCTAACAGTTTTACAATAAATTCGATCCATGTGGAAGGGTTCATCACGACTCCCTGACCGGTTGGTATATAGTCTAATTGGGCGTTCTGAATAAATTGTCTAATATGAATCTTCAAGTCAGTTCTTTCATCGTGAAGTGAAACGTAGATAAGTCTTTCCAAGTGCCATGTACCATTTACAGAAGCATATAAGCTATGGTAAAGATTATCCATCCAATCGTCCAACTTTTCCCGTTTCGGGGAAGGCTCATAAATGTACAGCTGCGGAAAAAAAAAGTCCCACTTGCTCTTTATTTCGCCTTCGTTCGTCGTACAGCAAAGTTATGTATACCATTCGTTTGCAAATAACGCATACTTTAATTTACTATTAATTTAATTTGCACAAGGGGCAGTCTACATATTTAATTCTGCATCAACTTCGTTTTTCTCAATGGCAACACCGTATTTTCACTTTATTAAACGAAAGTAAAACTTCAAATTATCCTAAATATAAATTTTAATCAATTTTCTACGATAATTTTCGGAGATATTGCGAATTAATTTTTGCGTGTTTTTAAGGGACTTTCTGCAAATTGAAAAATGCTATTTGTAGGTTTGGAGCTTTTCGCCTTTCATTAATTTCGCTCGCGAGAGTTAAAAGAAATAAATATTATTTTCAAGGAAAATATTGTTTCCATCTCTCAAAGTTTTTTGTTACTGAGAATATCAAGGGTAGAAATTAGAATGTTTAGGCTCCGGTCCAAATGACCCGTGAGTTCATAACTTTCTTGGTCCGTACACATGATTTAAGGGGGAAATGCAAAACGACTGCTCACGATTTAGAAAATCTTTCTAATTTTGAAATTGTTATTCAGTATTTCCCTTGATGTTTCTCTTAGGGCCTTATTCACCAAACTGTGACCCGCCATCATCCGAGAGTTGGGAAACCTGCATATCCGGTTTGTCTCGGAGACTACTCGGAAACTGTATTCACCAACTTATTTCGGCCCAGGGTTACTTGACTCTGGAGTTGTCTCAGCCAGATTTGAAAGCTCGTCTGTGATTGGTCAGAGTAATGATACCATGAAGGGGGTGAACTAGGTTTAATGTTTGGGAGATCGAACCCAGCTCCCACCACACACAATTCCTTCATGATATTTAATTTGTTTTTATGCAAACTGCGCATTAAAATGTGAAAATTAATTTAAAAAATATAGACTGATTAAACATTTAATACAAAATTACATCCAATATTTTTTATAAATAAAATTTCATGTCTGTTATACTTTTTTCAAATTTAGGAATTTTCATATTTGGCGGCTTTTATAGCTTGATGGGTGGTTTTCACAGCAGTTTCCGTCTGTTAAAGCACAAAATATTCAAGTATTAGCGAATTTTTGGGATTTTCCAAACCTATAAAAACAACCCTCGTATCCGCCATTTATAAACCCGAGTCATCCCTCCGATTTTGCGGAGTTAGAATCTGCACCTGGAGTCAGGGTCAATTCTTGGGGTAACCCCCGATTTTGGATTTGTGAATACCATTTTCTCACTAACCCTTGAAGTAGCTCGCTTTGCTGGGTTAACTCCAGGGTTTAAAGTTTGGTGAATACGGCCCTAGCTGAAATGTTCGCAAGAGTTAGAGGCTGCTCTCTGCTCTTCTGACTACACGCATGGATATTACTCAGCTATGGTCGAACTTAAAGAATGAAATTTATTTGTTTGAATTTCCTGTAAAAAACGCAATTACTTTTTTGCCAACCCAATATTATCACTGTGTTTGTTATTTCACTTTCTTCATTTAATACTATCGTCTGCAATGTGCAATATTCTTAAGACTTTTGGCGGTAATTTAATTCATAGTCATATGAAAATTTAGACAGAAAAACGTGATTTTGAATGTTTTTTTGAATGTTTGATAAAGTATGAGGAAGTCCAAAGACCTAATGTTTCCGATATTAAAAAAGGTCACATTCATGCCTGGAAAATTGAGGATGTTAGTTTTTCAGAAATAGGATGCTGTATTGGAAGACATACATCTACTGAATCTAACTCTATAGCTGGAAATTATTTTATTTGTGGGAATATGGTAGAGGACGCAACAATAGACGCTTTATAGAATAACCATCAAACTGTAAAATCCTCTAATTTAGTTGCTTCAAAATTTGATATTTTTTAATAACGGTATCTTTTACTGTGTTTTTTGCACAAAATAAATTTAATTTAGCTTTATTTTATGCAATTTTCAAAAAATTGTCACTTAATAAATTTATATATGGTCCCTTAACTCGTGAAAATAACATATTTTATTTAATATAAATTGAACTACTGAACGTAAAAATTTGAAATTTTGCACAGCCATGTAATATTACTTTCTGCATCTATTTCCAATTTCCGAAATTTGACTAGGTCGCAATTCATAACTTTTTTTGAATATTAATTTAATAATTCATAATTAATATTAATATTTTATTAAAAATCATAATAATATTAAATTATGTTTCGGTCGTTTAGTTCTAATAGTACGAATAAAAATCAGCTTCTTATTATCAATATTATATATGATATAAATTGAAGTATGAAAAAATATTTTAACATATGGAGATGGGGATTTTGCAAGCTCATAACACATCCAATTTCAGTTTAAATATCTTGAAATGGGTATCCGGGGTTAAAATGAGCTAAATTTTTGAAATATGAAGTGAAATCTAGGGGTTACTATTGAGAAAAAAAAAGTTGGTGTGAATTTTAATATGTAGATGGCCCCTTATGCAATTTTTATGCATGGCAAATTAAATTGTACGTCAATCGTAAACGATTGGTATCAGTAACTTTGCTGTACGACGAACGACGGCCGAAAAATGTACAAATGGGACCTTTTTTTTTCGCAGCTGTACATTTTGGCAAATGTTAGGTTAATGTGCGGGTCTGTCACATTAGGTTCAGAAGGAATACCATGCGTTAAAAGTTTGTTGGTTGGGGGATATATCTTGTTATACACCAATAACATCACATAATTACACATGTTTTGCCATCCTTGCAATTAGCAAAATCTGAAAACGGTTGAAAAAATGTATTAAATAACACATTTTGAAGATACTTCATATAGTCTTCAAAGAAAATGTTTGAAAAAAATTCTCCGTTATAATTACAAGTACATTTGTTCTCCCATATCTCTCTTGCAATATACCACATGTCGACCATAAACCATGCTTTACTACTTATAAGACCCTCTCTCTCATCAACATGTGTTCTATTCGAACAAGCATGTATCTTTTGTGAAGGATGGTCCTGAACCCGACATATGTTTTTAAAAATTTCCTGATGTACTATATCCATTAATTGTTGTTTAGCCTCATCATAATTACAATGGGGTTCACGGTTACATTTTTGCGGCTTTAATTTTAAAATTAAATGAGGTAGGGTCGTCGTATATAGCGTTTTAAAAATTCATTCCCATATTTCATTTCTCATTTCACAAAGTTTTAATAATTGGTCATTTAAAAGTGTTAAGGAAATTGGATTTAACGTATATGAATCTCCGGTTTTGTAAATTTGTTGTAAAATACATTTTCCATCATCATTAAATACAGATAATTGATTATTACAAATAAAAGAGCTATTGTTATGACATATATTAAAATCTAATAGATTTTCAATAAATTCGATCCATGTGGAAGGGTTCATTACGACTCCCTGACCGGTTGGTATATAGTCTAATTGGAAGTTCTGAATAAATTGTCTAATATGAATCTTCAAGTCAGTTCTTTCATCGTGAAGTGAAACGTAGATAAGTCTTTCCAAGTGCCATGTACCATTTACAGAAGCATATAAGTTATGGTAAAGATTATCCATCCAATCGTCCAACTTTACCCTTTTCGGGGAAGGCTCATAAATGTACATTTTGGCAAATGTTAGGTTAATGTGCGGGTCTGTCACATTAAGATCAAAAGGAATACCATGCGTTAAATGTTTGTTGGTTGGGGGATATATCTTACACATCGAACCATGTTCTAATTTAATGGTGGTGGTTTCACAGTTCGCTGGTTTAAAATCCAAAGTTCCTTTAGATCCAAAACTTAGAATGCATACACATGATGATAGTTCCAAAGAAAAATCTTCGTAGTTACTGTCTTCCATTGAAGGTTGCCCGTCAGAGGATAAGTTCACTTGTACCAAATTGAATTCATAATTTGTTGCTTTCATTAGATCATCACGTAGTTTTTGCAAAATGGGTAGCCAAGAGGAAACAGAGACTGTCGCTCCGAAAAACTATAATTTATTCCTTCATCTGCAAAAGTAATTACTTTCCGGGTCGAAGTAATTTTATTTTCACTGCTTTGCAGAGGCTTTGCGTCTAAAGGCAATTGCATCAATTATTGCAGCAACACATCAGCATCCCTTTGAGTATAAAACGCGTGAGTGTGTTCAATGTTAAAGTTATTTTCGATCGATTCAAGCAAAGACATTTTTGAAACTCGGTGAAAAATCAATTAAAACTTAAAATGTACGTCTGAAGTATAGGCGCACACAGTGTAAAAGTAGTCTCGCAACACACACACCTGGCCACTTTATCTAACTAAAATGTCTTCATAATGGTTCTAAAAAAATCACGTGATCACCCAAGCGCCCTCTACCTTAAAACTTTCTCAACCCTGTAGATATTGCATCATCTAACTTGTCTTAGCCTGTAGTTTAGAGAGAGTTGCCGCTAAATGTAAATAGCACATCCTGCCAACAAACCTACCGCATATTGAATCATCACAGATATGCACACGTTACTATCAGGTGTCTTCTGCGCATGTCACTTCCTTATCTCTTATCTGATCTGTGATACCTGATAAGAGAAAAATCAGTTTTTCGGTTGCCGTTAAATTTGTAGAGTTTGTAGGTTGTGTGTAGATAAACTGTCCTGCAACGGATACCTAAGAATTCTTTAGCCGAGCAAACAGATGTTTTGTCCGCACGTAACGGTATTTTTCAGATATTATAATTGCTTATATTTTTTTCTGATATATGTTGTGATTAGCTATCTTTTAGAGTAATAATTTAATTTATTAGCAAGTTTTAATTAATTATTTTAGTTTATGACTTTATTAAATAAAAATAATTTAGTTTATTATTGTAAATATTGTTTTAAACAAAAATTTTAGTTTATGAATTTATTAAAAGGATGTTTATGTAAAATTTAAGTACATAAAAAAACTGATTGTAAAAATTTTAATATGTTTAATTTATTAGCAAGTTTTAATTAATAATTTCAGTTTATGACTTTATTAAATAATAATTTTAGTTTATGAATTTATTAAAAGGATGTCTACATGTTTGTAAAATTTAAGTATATAAAAAAAAAGACTTTCCTTTCATCGCAAGTAAAGAATCTTAACCCCGTTTTTCATATTAGAACAATCATAATGTATTTAATACGTGTTCAATAGATATCCTATACAAAATTCCAATGCATTTGTCAAAATTAGATCCTGTTTTTCAGTATTAAATACGTATTTTATAAATGAATACTCATTAATCTGCAATGCCTATAATTTCTAACTACACTGTTCATCAAAACTGAACAAAAATAATTTGCTTTAATGTAGTATAATGGTCTTTGCTAATTGTTTCACAGAAATAAATAATGATTCATTATTTTCATAAACTATGTAAAATTCATTAATCGATTCATTAATCGTTGCAGCTTAACTTTGATATTTTAATTTTGGCTATAATGCCGATCAGATACATGTTTAGTAAAAGGATGGGTTTCTATTGAAATGGGTTAAGGAAGTCCCCATTTTTGAACGTAGAATGAAACACATGTTCCCAATTCTGTGCTGCATTCCCCTAACTCCCTGGCTATCGTATCGGCAAACCAGCCCACTGTTATTGAACAGGTTCTCTCGGATCTCAACGCCCTTCTTATCTCAATTTGTTATCAGTTCAGTAGCACGTTACATACTTGGGATATTGTATGCACGTGTTTTTTTTCTGCAGTGGATATATTGTATTTGTGCGTTATTTAAGTATTTTTATTATTATTTTTATTATTATTATTTCGCCTCTCGCGTGTACAAGTTCAGGGTAAGTTGTTTAACATTATCTATGTATAATTTTAGTTACATATAGGATGATTATCGCAATTAACTCTTACTTACATTTTTTTGAAACTCCTTTAATTGAAAATAATTATGTGGATATTATAGTTTGGCAATTATATTTTCCACTTTTGATGTGTTACACTTTTAAGTATGATTTTTTTGGTTACTGTTAAAAGATTTTTGCATGCTTTCCTGTATTTTAGTGTTTTGCAAAATTTTAAGTTGGCAATCCGAAGAGTGTAATTAATATTAATAGCATTATCAGCCGAAGTACTTTAAGCATTCATGCAGTTTGCATACGAAAACTGGGGTTTTATTGATATATGGTTAAGGGAATTTTCCTAATAGAAAATAAAGTCTGTATGGTATCTATATTTCAGTAAATTCTAATTAAGATTAAATTTTCGCTTGCTAACTAATTTTATCCTACATAAAATGGTATTGTGAATCTTATAAATTGTTATAAGGAAAAATTACTTTTAAAGCGTTTAATGTCTTAATGAATTTATTATTTTATTGGTATTTAGTGTCAAAATATTAATCCTATTTTCAGCATATGATGGTATTAATGAAGAATTAATGAAAATGTGCTAGTTGGGCCGGGAAGTAGGGTTAATGTATTTTAAATCATTACTCTATTTCCCGGACTTGCTAGCCTTAGTTGGTGCAAGAACTTTACCATAGAAGATTTAACACGATGTCCCTTCACGTAAGTAAAAACCTTGTATTTTTTAGTTCAAGTAATTTCTATGTATGATAATCTTTTTGCTATTAAAACTATCATTTTATCTAAGTAGTTGAAAGATATTTATGTACATGCGGTATAAAACTGTGCTTGCAATTGTCTTAGTATGGTAAAACGGATCTTCAATTTTTATCTTCAATAGTTCAACTTTCTAACAATAGCACTATCTAGTCTAAAAGCTTGTGTTAGTTAATCTCACCTTTCCATAAAATATGTTAAGTGCATAAATAAAATGCCACTCAAAAGGTTGATGCATGTATAAAACTGTAATTAGTGTTGCACACATACAATCTAACTCGTATCGTATTGAAATTGTATAAATCAGGTTACTCTACTTGTGATATACAATAAAAAAGTTTTGTAGGCTTACTAAAAATGTAATTTTTTCTCTAATTGATCTATAGAAAATATAAACTTGTATAATCACTGCCTAAAATCTATCAAAAATGTATCGGTAATCTCTAAAGAAAAAATGTTTAGATAAATACATTTCGTATACAAAAACTTGAGTTTTTTGGGATATATGGTTTTCTCGCAATAGAAAATAAGACTATACCCAAATCATTATTTGTAAAATTTGTAAGTACTAAAATCTTTCTATGATATAATTTTCTCACTTCCCTAACAGTAGGAGAAGTTTGTAGAAAATGAATTGGTATCCTAAACCCTGCTTTAATATTCTAGTAAACTGCTACTTAACAAAAATATGGTATAATCAGTATACAAAAATTAGCTAAAAATTAAAACTCTTGATTAAAACATATTTGTTGTAAAATTATTTAACTTAAAATTAAAACTCTTGGTTAAAAAATAAATAAAAATAAATTAACTCTTGATCAAAAAAAAAAATATTTGTTGTAAAATTAATTATTCACTTAAAATTAAAACTCTTGATAAAAAAATTATTTGTTGTAAAATTAATTATTAACTTAAAAGTACAACTTGGTTAAAAAATAAATTTAGAAAAATATGTGTTGTAAAATTAATTATTCACTTAAATTTAAAACTCTTGGTTTAAAAAAAATTAACTCTTGATTAAAAAAAATTTTTGTTGTAAAATTAATTATTAACTTAAAAATAAAGTTCGTAGGCCTCCTGGGGATGTTGTACGTTTCTTTGCTCCACATAGTTTATTATTATTATTTAAAGAAACAAAAACAACAACGCATCTTCTGTGCTACGCCCTGTCTCCATTTATGTGAGGCTAGCGTGATGGGGAAAGGCACAGTAAAAATTTTTATTTGAAATGAGGCGGTAGACGTTCTACCGGGTGGTTGGTGGGTCCTCATTTTTATAACAATATTTTTTTTCAGGTTTAATTCATAAAGTACAATTCGTTTAAAAATATAACAAAGTCCCTTATTTTCATTAGAGAATACATCACAATCTGAAAAATTTTAGGAAAAAAATTCTTATCAACCCTTCCAACATCCGGTCTACTTCGCGCCCCACCCGATCTCAACATCCCTTCCGACCACGCCCCCCTTCCCCGCTCAACACAGGAAAAGCAGTTATACAGTTGCCCACGGCTGCCCACGATTAACATGGGCTGCCCCTGGGCTGAACTGTCATTTCCTTACTGAATGACATTAATGGCCTTTTTTGCCAGTTTGTCCACCATCTCGTTGCGACAAATCCCTCCGTGGGGTTGAATCCACTGGAGTACACTTTGGACCTTAGCAAATCTCACAGAAGGAATCGACAGTCCTTAACGGTCTTCGAAGTGAGTGTTTTGTCAAAGTTCACAATAACCAAAGTTAGACACTGGAATTTTATTTAAAATTATCATTATTTAAAGAATTTAATAACACATTTTTTAACACAATTTTAAAGAAAGTGCTATTTTAAAAGCGGATTTTTAACATTCAAAGAATACATTAATACATTTATTGTAGTCTTAGAGTGTATTATATTAGTAATTTTTTTTTTTTCAGATATTGCAGTGGAGGAAATGTACTTCAAATATTTTGATGAGCTTGGACATTTGTATTTTAAACAGCTCAAAGAAAATTAGTTTTATTTATGATATTGCCTAATCTCAGATAATTTTTCAAGGTGCACTTGAAAAATGCTGATTGTAATTCTTAATTTTGAAAATGTATGAATTTGTCAACGTTTTAACTCAGCCAGAAAATTCTGAAATAGTAGGAGACATATTTTTTAAATTCTTTTCTATGTATTTTAAGCTAGTTATTTTTTATTTTACAATGTATACATTTCTAATACACAAAAGTCCTTATACAATAGAATCTCGATTAACCGGGATCGGCTTATCCGGGTTTCTGGACGATCCCCATTTATGTTGACAGTGCATGGAAATTAGTATAAAGCACCACGGTTAAAAAAATCATGAGGGCGGTGACTATTTTATCAAATGAAGAAAATGAAATTCCTACAGACGGAGACAATAGTAGTGAACTGCGGAGAAAAATCTTAGGAGTTTTGAGAATGTGAGACTGTGCGTTCCGAAATTTGCAGTGCAAGAATGGATAACGAAGGATTGACGAAGATTCGATATTGAAACGTTACGAAGCACGTGATTCAGAAGAAACAAGGAATTTGTAGAATGTTCTTAAAGAAATGAAGAAATGCGTTACTGTGTTTGAGCGGAAGACTTTTCAGGAGATTCTAATGCATACTCACGTTAGATCCGAAGAAATCCGACCAAAATTCTATAGTAGGGGAGCCCGTGATGCTAATTGGGGAATTACTCGAGCGTCGTGAGGACCTATTAGATTTTGTAGTTTAGATAATGGGAAGAATAAAAAGTTATATAATGTTTCCTTTCAGTGGTGGGGGAAGCGTATACAGACCTTCAAAGATGTAAAAAAAAAACAGTTACATGGAGATACTCGAGCGCATCAGATATTGATAGTTTAGATGCCCCAGCGTGTCTTTGATACCAAAGGTATGTTTAGTATCTGCCTACTTGCGTGGTGGGGTGGCCATCCGGAAGGGTAGAAAATAGAAAAAAAATGTATTTTTTCGAACGCGTCAGATATTCAGAGTGGATGTTAAGTGAACCCTAAAATTGCTCCCATTCAAAAGACTGACGTTTCGGAAGTGACGCAAGCTCGTAGCGAATTTTTGAAAATGCAAAAAATAATCGCCATATTGAAATACTCGAGTGTGTCAGATTTTGATACTGAAGGTTTAGCTTGATGTTCCAGTTATGGTAGCCTAAAATCAGACGATTATTTTGAGGGGTATCATTAATCTGTCGGCTAGGAAAATATTATGAATTTTTTTTTTCAATGTCCATAAAATGTGACGAATAAAAGCACGTAAAATTATTTAAATATTTACACTTTAATTTATTTAGAAAATAATATAAAAATAAAATACATCTGTTGAAAAAATTATTTTCAATCTTCGTCGTCATCGAAGAATTATCCTACTCCAAATTTAATAATTCAATTGGACCTCCAATATTGTCTACAGTTTTCGTATCTGTAACAGGAAATCGCTATAACCGTTAACACAATTTTATTGATTTCATGAATAACATGTTATTAAAGTATTAAAAAGAAATATACCTAAATCTGAAGTTTCGTCAATAACTGGTGTTATGACAACATCTTCGTATGCATCAGGTAACTGATTGCCAACAAACCAAGTCATTTTAAATTTTCCATCAACATTTGTCCACCCGTAATCTGTTGGTGACATGTCAATCATAGTTTTATTTATCATAGTTTTATTTATAGTAGTTATTTAAGATTTCTATTCTTGCAAGGTTGACATCAGCTAATTTTTTCAAACCATACAAGTGGCAGATAAAAGATTGTAAAATATCAAAAGAATCTTCTATATTATGATCCTCTGACCCTACATCTGCAAATGTCTTCTGAAAAACATTTGAACCCATAAAAATTTGCAGAGGTTTTTTTTTGCCTCGTCTGTAAAGCGCCGGATTGTAATCGCATCCTGTAAGCGCGTGAAAAGCTGGTAGCGCTAGCGAAATTATTTTGCCGAGCTTAGCATAAAGAGCAGAGACATCAATATAACGGCGTGCATGGTGAACTCCAAGATCCATCCATATTTTAACCTAGGGATGGACGCGAGACGCGAGAATTCTCGCATTGTCTCGCGTTCTCGCATTGTCTCGCGAGACGAGACAGGCATTTTTTTTGCGAGACGAGACGCGAGACGAGAAAGAAAATATTTTGCGGGACGAGACGCGAGACGAGACAGAGTCTTGTCTCGCGTGAGATTTCCCGCGAGAATTCTCGCATTTTCTTCCGTCTTGCATAAATACGATCTGAAAAGCGACAATTTGCCTGAAGCCTCTACCGTTTAACTTGCGTCTCCTTCGTTTTCGGTCCTGGTATACTATCAGCACTCTACAATGCGCACAAATACGTAACATTTAAAATTAGAACAGACGAGAGATATACAAAACACACAAAGGAGAGGATAAAGAAAGTGGCGGAAAAAAAAAAGAAAACAGAGAAGAGTTGAAAGAAAAATAATAAGTAAATAGGAAAGGCGGTACGGTATGTTCAAATCTGACCACTTTTAGACGGGGCCCGGGGCATTAAGTTTGGGGCCCCCCTTACTGTCCCCTTTTTTACGCATTAAGCCCCTTTACTGAGCCTACTTTTTTAAGCATTTTAACCCAGTTTTGACCGCTGTTGTACTCGAAAATTGCATTAACTGTAGTTTAGTATTTAAGTTAACTGTTGTTTTTGTACTTTAATCAAATCGTATTTATCACCCCAAAAAAATATCTCTAACTTGATCTAGTGATAGACAATTAGGTATTACCTATATTATAGAGGAAATTCAGTTTTTTCCCCACAATTACTATTTCAGTACATATGAATTTATAATTTAGATAATCGGGATATATATGGGCACCCTTTTCCTTCAGGGGCACCGGACTACCGCCCCCCCCTTGCCCCTGTGATAATCGGGTTTCGGGTATATCAGAGGGAGATTAGAAGTAGAGCAACTTGCATTCGCATTGATGCTTAGTCTGAGTAGGTTGAAATATGGTTGAATATCCTTGGTTGAAATATCCTTGTACCGATATTATCCTCAAACTTTCCCGCACGTTGCGGCGCGCGTAGGGGGGGGGGGCGCCCACCCTGGTGACAACTTTCTAGGGGCGGTTAAATCCCTATCGTTGGCCTATTTTAAAGAGATTTAAATGACATTTTTTATTCTTATATATTAATATCGGACGTAAAGAAATGCAAGCAATTTTTTTAAACTATTTCTCTTTTCGATTATATGCTGTATACTTAAAAACAAGGCTTCAAGACAACACACATTTTATTCTCGATTATATATTCACATAAAAATAATGATTTACAATGACGCATAAGAATACGTCTCGTCAGGTTGCAGTCCCGAACTCCAAGTGAAGTGCGTCACTGCTTTTCAGCTCGTGACGTGGCACTCGCAGCACGCCGTAAGGTGCTGCCGTCTTTCGAACGTCACGGCCACAGCACTCCTCCCTTCCTTTAGGAATAGTTCAGTCGATCCGGAGGTCGCCTGGATCTCGTGGACCGACGAACAGTAGAAGAGTCCTCAGAAACGTCCGTAGTTGGTTGGGGTGGTAGACCAGTAGGAGCAGAGTCTGTTTGAAGAGGCAGTGAATTATCGGATGATGACGATGCTCGGACTTGGTCTATGTGTCTGTACAAGGGTACTCCATCAGTGGATGTTAATTTGTACAGAATGTTTCCTATTGGGGAAATGACTTTAGCTGGAATCCAAGGTGACGCTTTATTGAATGACCTAGCCCAAACACTATCACCGTGTTTAAATTTACGTGCGTCAGTCTCATGTTTGATTGTATCTCGAATGTGATCAGGATGTAGAAGGTCTAAACGTGTTCGAAGTGAACGGCCCAAAAAAGCTTCAGCAGGTGAAATGCCCGTGGAAGGCAAAGGGGCGCGTCGATATGCAAACAAAATGTTTAGTAACCTTTCGGCAAAAGTGCCAACTCTTAATTTTTTCATTCCTTCTTTAATTGTTCTAACAGCACGCTCAGCCAACCCATTAGAATTTGGGTGGTACGGTGGAGAAAAAATATGAGCAATGCCTAAAATTCTAACAAAATTTTGAAATTCTGTACTTGCAAAAGATGTAGAATTATCCGACACAATCGTTTTTGGAATGCCATATCGCGCAAACAGGTCACGTAAAACTGCTATTGTTGTCGTTGATGACGTAGAAGCCACTGGAATAGCTTCTATCCATTTTGTAGCACTATCTTTCACAACCAATATTAGTTTACCTTCGAAAGGACCAGCATGGTCTATATGAATACGTTCCCAGGGTTCTTTCGATTGAGGCCAAGGAATGTATTTTGCCGGAGGACTAGAAGCTTGTTCCTGACATGAAATACAACTTCTAACCTTTTCCTCAATATCTTTATCTACGTTTGGCCACCAAACGCTTGAACGTGCTAGGCTCTTTACAACCGTCATGCCACGATGACCAGCATGTAATTCATTTAGTACGAACTCGCGGAATTTTTGTGGTATATAAACGCGCGTTCCCCGAAGAATTACTCCTTTTTCAACTGACAATTCTTGCCTACATAACCAAAATGGTCGGTAGATTTCAGACACATGTTTCGGCCAACCTTTCAAAATGAATTCTTTCACCTGAGAAAGTATTGGGTTTGATTCTATGTACTTTTGCAAATGAAAGGCAGTTATCGGGCTCTCATCTAATTCTTGCAGAAGTAAGACAACTTCTGGAGGTGCTGGAGGATCAGCAAAATCTCTCTTCATTGGTAGCCGGCTAAATGCATCCGCATTAACGTGATTTGAACCTTTTCTATATTTAATTTTATAGGCGTATGCTGAAAGAATTATTGCCCACCTTTGTATTCTCGCAGCTGCAACAGACGGAATTGGTTTAGATTCTGATAAAAGTTTTACTAAAGGTTGGTGATCAGTCAAGAGTGTGAACTCTTTGCCTAACAAATATTTTCGAAATCGAACAACTCCAAAAATTAAAGCTAAAGCTTCTTTTTCTAATTGGCTGTAATTTTTCTCAGCCTTAGTAAGGGTACGCGAAGCGAACGCTATCGGTTGTTCTCCACGATTGGTTTTGTGTGAGAGAACTGCCCCGAGTCCGTAAGGACTTGCATCACAGGCTAATATTACCTCCTTATTTACATCAAAATGAACCAAAAGTGAGGAATTTTGCAAAACATTTTTAATTTTAAGAAAAGCGTTATTTTCCGGGTCCGTCCATTTAAATTTTTCGTTACGTTTAAGTAAGTTATATAATGGTGATAATACATTCGACATGTTCGGTAAAAATTTTGAATAATAAGTCACTAAACCAATAAAGGATCGGAGTTCGTCAACATTAGTGGGAGCTGGGGCATTTTTAATAGCGTCCAATTTATCTTGCACCGGATGCAAACCATCTTTATCTATTCTGTGTCCCAAATATTCCACAGACTGTTTCATAAATTCACATTTATCGGGATGTAACTTGATTCCTGCTTGTTCTAATTTCGAAAGAACCATATCTAAATTCTTTAAATGATCTTGTTCGTTAATCCCTGAAATTAACAAATCATCTAAATAACAGGAAGTTCCTGGTTGACCCCTTAGAATTTTGTCTATTTCCCTTTGAAAAATGGCTGGTGCCGAGGCTATTCCAAAAGCGAGCCTGGTGTAACGGTACAACCCACGGTGCGTGTTAATCACCGTAAGATTACTAGCTTCCTCATCTAATTCTAGTTGGCAATAGGCATCTTTTAAATCTAATTTACTGAAAATGCTTCCTCCGGACAATTGTGCGAACAAGTCCTCTAGATTTGGCAGGGGATATTTCTCTAATTCAGTCATTTTATTAACAGTAAGCTTAAAATCTCCGCATAAACGGATAATGCCACTTGGTTTCATCACTGGAACAACTGGTGTTGCCCAATCTGAGGTTTTAACTGGAACCAAAATTCCTTCATCCACCAACCTATCAATTTCAGTTTCGACTTTACTTTTCAATGCGTAAGGCACCGGCCGTGCTTTGAAGAACACGGGTTTAGCTGATTCTTTCAGTTTGAGATTAACCTTTACATTCTTGAGTAACCCTAGGCCAGGAGAAAATAATATTTTGTGTTTTTGCAATAATGATTGCAAATTATTTTCCTCAGATGGGACAACAGGCATAATATTTAATGTGTTATGATTATCAAATATTTTAGAATTATGTAAAACTGAAAATATATTTAACTGATTAAACCAATTTCTACCGATTAAATTAATATTGCCCTGTTTAGATATGAGCAAAGGCAGTTTACAATTTATGTTATCAAAGGATACATTGACCAAAACCTTACCTAAAATATCAATTTCTGATTTTGTATATGATTTTAATTTTACATCAGACTTACTTATTGGTGGTAAAATATTTTTAATTTTATTATATGTGATTTCAGGAATTATTGAATAAGGTGCACCTGTATCCAGCTCAAAGCCTAAATTTGCACCTTCTATTTTAACCCATATTTTAATAGGAGGCGGTGCTAAACTTTCTTCATTTGTGTTGTATAGAACAACACTTTCTTCTATTTGGTGAGTATTACTCACCGGAGAAATTTTTTTACTATTTCTCTGTCGTTCCTGTTTGTTTACAGGATTACCTTTTCTATTCTGATTCTTTTTCGAATAACAGATCTTCTGGAGATGGCCCTTTTTTCCGCAAGCATTACATATCGAATTTATAAGTTTACAGTCAGCTGATGGGTGTAGATTCGAGCCGCAACGATGACAGAAAACACCACCTGGCACTTTACCGCGACTGTTTGTTTTTTCTTTCGTCGATGATTCACTATCGGAGGAGCGAAATTGCAGCCTCTTCGGCGCTCTTAAAGCACAGACTGTCTCTGGCGCCGCTGAACTTTTCAACAGAGCAGCGTTACTAGCAGCAGATTCCATAGCTAGGGAAATATCCAACACTTTTTGTAGGGTCAACTCGGGTTCAGAAAGAAGCTTCTGTTGAATTAGGTCACTCGAAATTCCGCAGACGATTCGATCACGTAACATGGTTTCTAAAGTATCCCCATAGTTGCACTGTTTTGCAAGTTTTCTGAGTTCCGCTAAATATTCTGATACAGACTCGGAAGGCTTTCGATTTCTTGTGTTGAAACGGAATCGTTGGATTATCTCTGAAGGCGCAGGCTCATAGTAATCTCGCAAATACGCTTTTAATTCTTCCAAAGTTTTCTCAGCAGGTGCGGTCGGAGCAGTTAAATTTCGTAGTATGGAGTACACATTAGGTCCGATGACGGAGAGGAAAATTGCTTTCTTTCGCTCCTTGTCTGTTAATTGATTTGCTACAAAAAACAGTTCGACTCTTTCCCAGTATTGCGAGAAAGGCTCAGCCGCAGGGTCGAAAGCTTGAATACTTCCAACGGATGCCATATGAATGACTACTGCGCAGTTGTTCCAGAACAAAGGATTACGAAAACAGTCCGCAGATTTAAAAATTCGACAGGCGAAGGGTAAGAACCGTCCTCGTCGCCACTGCTGTATACTTAAAAACAAGGCTTCAAGACAACACACATTTTATTCTCGATTATATATTCACATAAAAATAATGATTTACAATGACGCATAAGAATACGTCTCGTCAGGTTGCAGTCCCGAACTCCAAGTGAAGTGCGTCACTGCTTTTCAGCTCGTGACGTGGCACTCGCAGCACGCCGTAAGGTGCTGCCGTCTTTCGAACGTCACGGCCACAGCATTATATTATCATGTTTTCCCTTCCTTCGGCTTGTAAAATTTCAGAGTGTGACACATTTTCGTGTAAAAATCTCTCTATTCTAAAAAAAAGTAAAGGCCGCTGTCGCCGCCGCTGTCAAAAGCTTTTCAGCGTATCTCCTCCTAAACCGTGGGGATTTGAGTTTCGACTAAGGTGCCCACAGATTCGAAAAATTCCGAGGAACCTGCTAAGCTGATTTAAATTTCGAAAATCGAATTATTTTAGAAGATATTAATAAAAAACTGAAAAAATAAACCGAATGGTTGCCAGATTTGGAATAAAATCATTCATTCCTTTGCAACAAAGCGTTTCCAAGTATCTAGAATCGCGTGAAATTTACAAACATGAGTTAGAATTACGCCCATTTTACGCCAAAATAAAAACTATATGAAATAAGTAACTCAAAATGTGTTACACAAAGTTGACAATTTTCAAATAGTAAGTTCACTTAGACAACGGGAGTTTAGAATTAGCGATTATTCCTTTTTCCAAAACAGAATAACTAATATCTTGAAAATGAAAAATAATTAAAATGCAGATTATTTTAAAGCCGGTTCTCGTCCAGCTGGATTATTTGCTGCCAGTAGAAATATTTGGCGGCGTTAACTATGCCATTATAGCAGTTACAGTACACTTTGGATATTTGCTAGCGCGACGAGATGGTATAATTCGTGGTGCTAAGTACGCCAATCTGCAAACGATTATGTAAATGAAATAATATGGATAATGGTTTTCCGGTAACCTTACATGAACAGGTTGTGAGCATGTGTAAATCGCCAAATAATGAAAAGTCGCCATGGGTGGCAAGCTATCCTATCTGTTCCGTAGCTTTTATTAACTTTACATGTACGCAAGTCGCCAAATAATGAAAAATCGTAATGGGTGGCAAATTCGAAGGGTGTCCAATAGGTTTTACATTATTAAAAATACAGCTAAAACAGATTTTCTGATTTTATTACGCTTTAGCTCCTAATTAATATAACTTTTGAATGGCAACATTGAAAATCATTGTGTTTCTGAAGAGTGCAAATAATATTTCCAGCGATTATAAGCGGAGTCCGCACTCCAGGTGTAGTATAGCTCAGGACCCGTACAACACGGATTCCCATAACAAAATATCTTCCGTGTTATGAGGGGGAGGGGTTCTACTGTAGTGTGAAGTTTAAATTTTTATGTACCAATGAACATGCAAGAACCAAGCAATGCGTAGCTCAGTAACATTCTATCTGATCCAATCTTCGGGTTTTGTCTGTTGAAATTATGTCTTTTTTACGAATAAGCCTGATTAGGGGCCGAATGCCTCATACGAAAAGCGAGCGTAGCGAGTCTGGGGGCCTTGGCCCCTAGTGATACAAAAAAAAATCACTTCACCAAAAGCTATAGAGGCAATGGGGCTACTGTGCACACTGTGTACTTAAAAATCAGGCCACTGATCTTGAAAAATTATCGGAATGTCAACTTACAATAGAGATAAATACAAAATACATGAATGTACCTCTGTTTGCGCCCTTTCGGATGCCCACACATTTACATTTTTTATTCCCCCCCCACACACACACACACACGCACGCACACTCACATTCATTTGAAAAAATAAACCCATTTAATGTTGCGCGGTTTTTTCAGGTGCGTTTTTCTCCTTCCACTGCTTTTTCACTGGTTCTTCAAAAACTGTACTATGTACTTTTATCAACAGTCACCCAGTATTCATCATGTCCAGTGGCGTACGCAAGGGGGGGAGGGTTTGGGGGTTCACCCCCCCTTGTCAAAATTTTTTTAACAAAATGTCCACAAATTTTCAATTTTTAGCTTAAATATTACGCATTTTAGCACAAAGTTATGTCTATAACCCCCCTCCCCCCTTGAAGGAAGTCTGCGTATGCCACTGATCATGTCAAGAAAGAAAAAAAAAGTAATAATAAACACAAAAATTGTCTTTCAAAATGAGCAAAAGCGCTATACTTATAAAGAAATATTGTAAAATACTACTATATGTATAAGATCTTTTCCTGTTTTAAAACTTCACGCTATGAGATGAGGAACAACCCTCGCAGAATTTCTCTTTATCCTTAACGCTTCCTCCAGTCATTTAAAAAGACAAACTTTGAACACAGGACTGGGGCCGAAAGGAAACGCATGCTTTGTGTTGAGATACCAAAGCTTTTTTTTTTTTTTTTTTTTTTTTTTTTTTTACGCAGAATATCAGATATCGGAGGGTCCCTACTACAGAGTTCCAGTTAAAACAGAAATGTCGGGAGAAAGATGTCCCGAGGACATAATTGCCCGGTGTCTTTTGGATTTGCCGACACGATGGATGACCTCTCACTCCAGAACAGAATGGACCTACGGAGTGCGAGCCAGCACGTGGAAGTAGGTGCGCCCTATCACCGGAAGAATTTTTTCCCCTCAACAATAGGACACCTCCGAACAGATTGCGAGATAAGGCGCCAGAGCGGTGACAAGTTGCAAGATGACCGCTGCTTTCACAATTGACATGAAGACTTCCGTTCGCTATTCCACCCACAAACAACTATTGAGTGACCGTTTTTTTTTCCCGGAAAAAAACAAGGGTGAGGAATTAATGTATCGAGAATTTCGCTAATGATCGGTTTCCAGACAAAAAATAAAGTATGTGGATTCTGGACACTGGAAAAGACACCGATATATGGTTATTTTCTATCATCCTCCAAAGGTATGGGGAGGGGGCTCGAGCCCCAAAGCCGCCCCCCATTTCGTACGTCACTGCAGAAGCGTAACCATGGAGTGGGATATCGGGATATACCTCCCTGCGAAACTTTCAAAATTAGTTATTAAGAGCTTTCAGATTTTTGTCGTCAATAAGAAATTAAGTTTATCAATACAAAATTGTATCTTATACAACCCCCTCGACAAAATTTTCTGGCTGCGCTCTTGCCTCATCGACTAGCATATAACGACCATGTTACATCCTGTGTCACTATTAAAAGTGGCGTTTTTTCCGCTCACCATTGGGGAATAACACTCAACATACAACATGGTAAGATGACTGAATTGTGAAGGTTCTGAAGGCAGGGTTCTATCCTGCCGTGCGGCTATCGAAGTTTTGGGCGGTTTTCTCCAGATGTAACGTGAATACGCGTTAGAGGTCCTCCTCCCATTGCACCCCTTCTAAGCAGATAGCTCTTTCGTAGCTTTACCTTAACACAAAACAACACAGAAACATTAATAAATCATCAATATAGCTCTTATGTGTTCATGAAGTAAGTAGTATTATTCCTTATAAAAGCGTTTTTAGCCATTAATAGAGCACTTGGTTTGTAACAACAAGGTATTTTTAATTTCATATACTGAAGTATTTAATGGATTTTACATGAATTCCAGCTGGAATATAACATTTATTTTAATTTTTATTTGGGTTTTTATACAAATAATTATCGAATCATTTGTATAATGAATGTAAAATAATGTGAACTCTGATTATTGCACAAGTAAAAGAAAAAGACGACCAACAAATATTAAAATATTTTGCAAGAGGGACTCAAACCATTGGTTTTTGGCAAAGACATTAGAATATACTCGTTCTAGTATATTCTAATGTCTTTGGTTTTTGGAGTGGGGGGGGGGGGAATAAAGGACAAAGTGTCAATTTAAGTTGGCTAATTTTGAGTTTTACGATATGCGAGAAAAAGTAGAGCGTGTTAATTGGCATTTGGACCTTTGTATGCCATGCCATTCCTAATTTAGATCCTCATTAAAAGGAAAAAGAAATTTCCGAGCATTGACTTACTCTAGAAAAGTGTGGTTCAGCTCCATATATTTACCATGCTCAGTGGCGTGCACAAATGGTGTGGGGGTGAGGATTCAGTCCCTCGCCCTTTGTCCATCTATTTTTAACATAAAGTCCGTACAGTTTTAATTTTAAACATAATTATGGCTTTTATTTAACCAAAAGATTATTTCCATTCCCCCCCCTTCTCTTAAAGAAAGTCGGTGTACACCACTGATTATGCATCTGCACATTATTTGTAAGTAATAATTACAACAAAAAGAAAAAACTGCCATTTGCTTGAAATTACCTAAGTGATATGATAATTTTAAGAAATAAGAGGGCCCCCCCAAAAGGGATGCTTGCTTCAGAGTGGCTTTTTGAGACCCAGATCATGTTTTTCTAGAAAAAAATAAAGGGAACACAAGATCATTAATTAAAGAACTTTGGTTCTAGAAATACTGGCATATAAATTTAACTTTTCATAATCAGCTGTACGTATCGTAATACAGCGGATCTGTTGGTGAGCTGTTAGCTATTTTGTAAACAGTAAGCAACTTTTTTGTTTTCTGCTTAAACAGTGTTAGGTGATCTGTTTTGAATAGCAAATGTACAAATCTAAAACGTTATAAAAGATAAAAAATCCAAGAGGTTGAGAAAATAGTTGTATGGATTTTGAGGCCCCTACATGTGGGGGCCCCGGGCATTCGCCCTGCCATGCCTCCCTATGTTTACGGCACTGTCTTTCGCCATAAGCCAAGCTATGCGAACGCAAATGAATGATCTACTGGAGTGATTGCGCAAATCCAACGCTCACAAGTCCGTTCTGTTGTCTCTTCTTTTTGATAGTGTAAATCACATATCGGCAAACCCTGGCCCGCGGCCCGGATGTGGCCCTCCAGGGTATTTTATCCGGCAAGTGGAAGATTTCAAATTTCCATAGACCAGTGGTCCCCAACCCCTGTCCGTGGATCAAATGGTACCGGGTTGCTCAAGAAAAATTACATTATTTCCATTTTATTTTCTGTCGTGCATTTCTCTCGAGGTCTCGAGTTTTTTGGGTTTGTGCTAATTTATACAGAACAGATTTTGTAACAGAAAAAAATCTCATGACTATTTTACATTATTTTACTGCTTATTAAATATTTCAAGACTATGAATTAAAATTCCAGTCTTTTAATTCCCTATTGCCATTTCCAACAACCTAACTGTGTGAAGCGGGATTTTCTGCACTGACAAGAACCAAAATAAGAGAATAAAGGAATGAATTGTACATAAGCAACACACTTTGGGTGTCATTGCTTCTTACCTCCGGATCTAACCGACTCGTTGCAAAGAAATAAGCTCAGTGTTCTCATTCATTTAGCGTCCTAGTGAGATAAAATCTTAAATCATTTTACATTCATTTTTTGTGAAACTGTATATATTTTGAAGGTATGTTTAAGCACAATTAAATTAAAACAATCAGCGTACCCCCTCCCCTGACCAGTCCGCGGTAAAATTATTATCAAACGCTGACCAGGTCGCGGCGATAAAAAGGTTGGGCAGCACCGCCATAGACAATCAATATAAACCAAATCAAAATCCCATATAAATCCCACTTATACGGTCCGTGACGTCCCTAACATCCTAAATTTTGGCTCGCAACCTTCCAAAGGTTGCCCGTACCCGGTGTAAATGAACAGGTTAAACCCGGGTTCCCCCGATTAAATATGAAACCCATATCTCATACACTAAAACGGGAGGGGGGATAAGTAAGCTTCACTTTAATTATTCACTATTCCGCTCACTATAATTATTCACTATTCCGTACATTGGGGCCGTTTAATTAGATCAAAATTTTATTTGCCCAACATGTGTCCCTGAGTTCTGCAACATATCCGACAAAATTCAAAGCTTTATATATTTTCAAAAGCAAATGAAACTCCCATCAACCATAAATATTATCAGGTTGTAACGAAAGTTTTCCGCCAACAAAAAATTCCAAAGTTAGAAAAAGAACCTGAAAGGAGTACCTTTAATGCGGGTAGTAATCACCACCCACATCTATAATTTTCTACCAACGTTTTGGTAGTTTTTCAAAGCCTTCGGCCCAGAAACATGGGGGGCGAGAGACCAAAAACATAATTTTCAAATACCAAAAATCGTTCGACAAAATAGGAGGAAACAGGCGAATGCGAACTGTTTGCTGAGATCATATCTGAGGTGGCGGGAAACTTTCGTTACAACCTAATACATTTACGCAGTTACGCAAATAAATAAATTTTCGGTGTCATGTCACATTATATATACGGATTAAATCCGAATTTTTATCATTTCAAATAACTATATGAGTTAATATGGTAACTAATATATGTACTAATATGGCAATATGCAACTAATTGCTATTGTTAATATTAATTTTCAATAACTAGTATTAATGTTACTAAAAATATGGTAAAAATTCGCAGTTCTTAATTTTGTGAGACTCGTGAGACGTCTCGCGTCTCGCGCGAGACGAGACAGGCAATTTCTGTGCGAGACGCGAGACGAGACAAAGTGGTTGCGAGACGAGACGAGACAGAGGTTTACCACTGCGAGACGAGACAAGACAGCCCTATTTCTCGCCTCGCGCGTCTCGCGTCCATCCCTATTTTAACCGATGCTTGGAGATGTCTCATATTGACCAACATGATGACAACAATATTTGTGTCTGAAGTTCTGATTGTAACTGTGGAATCTTCTTTTATTTGACTTGCCAAAAATACAATTTTTGTATCTGCTTCTTCACGATCAGGACATGAGAGTTCATGCTCGATTGTTCAGGTAACTTTATTATCGGTAACTGAATATACATAACACATATCAAGATTAAGATGAATTGTTTCGTTACTAATAATAGTAGCCATCTCCTGATCAGCTCAATGATGACAAGAAACTTGACAAAAGCTTCTTTGAATTTGATATTTCTTAATTCTTTCTGAAGATTTGCTGTTCTTGTTTATTGAGGACCAGAGACAAGGGCGGATCCAGAAACTTTTTTCGGAGGGGGCGCAAATCCCGAATACTCATTTATCTAGTGTAAAGCCCACTTAATATTGGTGAAAGCCCCATTTATCTAGTGTAAATAAATTTTTCTCGGAGGGGGCGCGCCCCCCCCTGCGCCCTCCCCCTGGATCCGCCTTTGACCAGAGATGTAGAACTCCTTGTCATCTACACTAACTCGAAGAGAGTGCTCGTTATCTTTGATCGAGCTATCTTTGCACGCGCTAATCTTCATTGACGATCTTTATTGCTTTAATTCGTATTTTTATTGCTTTGGCTCGTATTTTTATTACTTCGGCTCGTGGAAATCGGCAGATTATATTTTTTTCGTGGTTCTTGCATTATTTCCTTCAAAATAACAAAAATTACCGCGCTCGAGACTGCCACGACAACTCTTTTTTTTTTTTTTTTTCAACTTTGTAACCCTCCCACTCCCTTACATTACATTCAAATCGTCAGATTTTCTGAATATACACTTTTTAGCTAGTAATTAACCCACCTTATCTTAATCTGACGCGCTTCAGTATTTCTGACGATCAATTTTTTTTTACTAATCTGATGAGCTGCATTAGACGCACGTCCCTACATACAGGACTTATATATGGTGGAGGTACTCAACATGATTCAAGGTACCCTCCCTATGTTCATCTGCCGCGCTTCAGTAAATCCCCAAAAACACCATGGGCTCCCCTACTACTAGACCATTTGATCTACTCCTGCCAACACCGACTCGAAAAAGAGAGTCGGAGAGTCTTCGAGTCGGTGTTGCTCCTGCGCGGTAAGTGTGAACCCGAACCTTCATACTTCAGCCATCTACCATGCTCAGTGTTTTATCCACTCGGCCACAGTGGAGTGAAGTGATGAAGGAAATCAAATTGAAAGTTAGTGACGCATCAGTACGTAAGGCGTTACTTAATTACTTTGAGAAAGAAGATGAAAGCCTTCGGGAAAAATGATGCTGAGAAATTTGTGTAGTAAAATCCGTCAAACAGCAGGTGAAAAACGAAAACACATTTCCATCATTTCATTTTTCATGAAACACAGAGGGAAAATATTTTTTTGGGGTAATGTACTAATTCCAAAGCTAAATAATTTATATTCTCTCTCTTTCTCCTGTATTAATTTAATTATTAATGCCATGTATTATATAAATGTGAAAGTTTATCTGTTTGTTCGTCCGGGAACTCCTCCCACACTGTCAGACCGATCGGCTTGAAACTTTGCACATACACGTAAAACGACATACATTAGGCCGTAGGCTACTTAAAATTCTGGAAATCCACACGTTCCCCAATTTTTAACGATTTTTTGGAATTTTCAGGATAGAAAGCTACTCAAATGTCCGATTTCAGCACAGTCGTGAACATGCACAGAGACGGTTGGTCGCAGACCTACCGAATTTTGCATAAGGCTTCACTAGGACACATACAAACACGCCCCGAAGAGATTTTTTTGAAATTCGAATTAGAAAATGTTTTATTTTATGTTTTGTCCGATTTTTTGCGATTTTTCTCGGTTAATACGTAATAACGCCGGTAATTACACTTGCAAAGAAACGATATTTACATCATCGGATAGAGGAGAAAATTTTCTTTTAAAAACTGTTTGTTCGGACTATGTAACATAATTTACAGATTTTTGGGAATTTTTCAAATGAAATTAAATTTGACGTTGACTTTCGTAAAATATTTTTAAAACGCTGCATCTTGAATTCTATCCGTCATAACTTTTTTATATTTTGTCAAATGACGGAACATACATTTCGACCTCTTTTAAAAGAGAAACCAGAGGAAAATATAAATTAGGAGATTTTTTACGAATTTTTAAGTAAAGAAGGATTTTCATTTCAATAGCAGCTGCTTAAAAAATTCGGAATGATATCTTGCGGTTTGGTTGTCTTGGAAACAGTAACAATGATTAAAATGCCAGTTGAAAAAAATAAATAAAATTACTTTCAAATAACTGAGTTTTCGTATGTGAAATGTGCGTCATTTTGATGTCACGAGTTTAAAACCCCTTTCGAAACTCAACTAGAATAACGGACTCACAAGCAAAACATACGCCGCGCATGAAATAATTCTATATTTTATTTTACGTTGCCAGAAAAAGAATTGAATGCTGTTTTTTCACCAGTGAATTATCCAGAATTATTTTCAATTGAGATTTTAAACGGGAAAAGTTTTCAAATCGCAAGAAATATATTGCGGTGTTAAACAGGACCTGATTATGACCAACAGGGGGCCCCGGGCATTGATGAATTTGGGGTCCCCCAATCTATGAAATTTGTTTTATTTTTCATAAAATTTTGTTATAAAAAAGAACGACATTTGAAATTGGGGGCCATTTCGAGCAAGGGGCCCTGGGCAAAGTCCCGATTTCCCCGTGCGGTAATAGGGCCCTGCTGCTAAATATGCCAATCTGACAAGAATTATGCGTAAAAATTTATGGAGAGCTGATTTAGTGGCAACCATAAAGTGAAATGATTATCTTTTATGCTAATGCGTAAATTGCAAAGAATCACGAAAGAGTAAAAACCTACATTCGTGGCTAATATCTAAACCGTTTTTTTAAATTAAGCATTAACGCTTGCAAAACGAAAATATATTGTATTGGTATCAGTAAAAGATAGTACAAGTAATAGTAACTAGATATGCTAAGGCAATATTGATCAAAGCACAATATATCGCATTAATAATATTGTTTTCATGAAATTAAATCTTCTATTCATTTTTCAACATCCGTATTACATCACAGTTAAGTAAACATTAAGTAATTCTACGTCGAGTTAATATATCCCGCGGTAGTTTCAACAGAAAAGACAGTAACAGAACTTTCTTTTTTCTTGGAGAATATGTTTTTTCGCAAGTAGTTATGATCACATTTTAGGAAAATGTTCTCTTCTTGCCTTGCGAAGAGCAGATTCACAATTATTTAATTAAAAAATAAAACGGTTCTCCACATCATGTAGTATCTAAGGTATTAATGGCATAACTTAAATATAGAAAAGAGTATGATGTAGAAATGAGCCATTTTGAAAATTAGGAATTTTCACTGCAAACCGTCACGCTTTCCTTTTCTAATCGCGAATGACACCGACATAGTTTTTTGCGTCATAATATTAACAAGGGTCTCATGTCAGTACTTATATTGACTTTACAAATAACTAATGAGTAACTTTATGCCAAGTGTCAAATCATTTTGCTTATTTTTAGATTCCAAATCACTGGAATCAATTCGAACTATACAGGTAAGAAAAAGTTTCGCTCCCTACCGTGCGGAGAATGGGCACGCAGCTAGTATTGTATAAAACCTTTCTATAATTTTATTCAAACGTTTCCTGCAAAATTTGAATAAATTCGGTGGTTCGGGATATTCTCTTATCCGAGAGAGAGAGAATCGATGCACTTTTTTATCAAGCACTCTTAAGTTTAGCAAAAAGTTTGAAGTGAAATTCTTAATTTTTGAAGGCTCAGCCCCCTTAATAAAAATATTCGGGACGGGGTACTGAAGCCCTTCAAGCCCCATGAAGTCCGCACCTATGATTGTAATCCGTGATTTAAACGCGCTGATAAATGCTTGCTAAATAAATTTTAAACAGAAAACACACGAGATTTATGCGTCATGAGACGTGCTCTAAACAGGAGTTTTAAAGATATTCTGGATTTTATTAATATGATAGCCCAGAAAACCTGCTTAGATGTACATAGTCTATTGGTTCCACCAAAGCCTACGAGTATTTGAGTGAAGTATACTACTTAGCCAATGTTAAACCAAACACTATTATTTTTTTTTTCAATTTCATAAGTTTGCGAAATTTTTATTGACAGGTGATTTAATTTTGGAGAAACAGTTTGAAATAAGATATCAGTTTAATACGGTATATAATCAAATTTTTGAAATTTAGCATATTCTTTACATTTTTAAAATAGCATAAATGCAAACATAACCCATATGTATACACTTATATATGTGAATCTATGTATGTATGCATGGATACTATGTGAATACATGTATACATGGCATAATTTTAAGCTCCAACTGTGAGAGTGGCCCTAGATTCATTCTTGTCCTTGGTCCCCACCAACGTAAGTTTCGGGACTGATTGTGTGCCGTCACACGTTTTCTTCATGTGAAAGGTGAACATCAAGTGGGTATTCATAAAAAATTTCTTTTCGTCTATGGAAACGTTATGGATAATATTTATTATCACATACACTATATTAACACATTGTATCTTAAATTTTCGAAATCCCCTCGTATAATTAATTACTTTTTGTAATCAATAATTTTCGGCTTAGAATATATGCAAAATTTCTTTAAAATAATATATTCTTTACTGTAGTTAATTATATTTCGTAAAGACTGGCAAATATGATATCTTTTACATGGTAATGTAGTTCAGAGAGATAACTAAACATAAAACTTTCTTAACCGTAGCACTCAAATTCCGTTGCAAGAGTAATTTATTACGGGAATTAAGGAAAAAAACAAGGATTGTAGTATTTCATTCAGAACACCAATTTTACTTTCAATTTTATAAGAAAAACTTGTAAAATTTACAACTTACTCTTTTGGAGGTTCATGCGGTAAATACAAATCAAAATCGGTGAAACTGATCTGTACTCTTTCTTTGGGTTTTCCAATAAACCTGTATATACAGTACATATTGGAAGGATAAGGATCCGGATAGTTAGGACTCGTAAATGTACCATTTTTAGATCCTGTGCTGCTTATCTCTTGTCCGCAGGAGGATGGTGCTAGAATGCAAAATAAAGATAATTTCAAAAACTAAAAATGTCGAAAGGAACAGTAATGATAAAAGGTGTTAATAATTAGGTTTACAAAAATAAATTCTGAAAAATGTGTTTATCACGATAAAATTTATCTAAATTATAAACGTGTTGTTTGTAACGATTTCGGGATCGACTCATCGCTGCCAGACGGTGCATCCGCCGCCATGTTGAAATTTTGATAGAAACGACATTTTTATATCTAACAGCAAAAACTTTTTTTACAGTTCGAAAGATCTCTAAAAAATTAACCTTTGTCAATCTTGCTGGTACTTTCAACTCTAAATATCTAGCGAGATATCACGAATTGAAAGCGTAAACACAAGCGAAGCAAAGATCGATGAGAGAAAAACGAGATCGACGAGAGGTGGCGACATCTGTGAATTATATTGTTAACTCCGTCGCTAAGCGGCGCGTGTGGATTCATTCCTCGATTCTTTGAAAAAAAAAATCACGGAACATAATCCCTGGCGTAGATCGATTTAGATGACGTCATATGCTGGCGAATATACTCCTTTTGCGTGACAAGCAATGCAAGTACAGTTTTATTTAAAATCTCTGGCGTATATAGATTAGATGACGTCATATGCGGATGAAAATATTCCTTTTGCGTGACAAGGAATGCAAGGACAGTTTTATTTAATATTGAAGTTCTTCGGGGACAGTCCCCAATTTCTCTGTTTATTTTTCGAATTGTTCCCACAATGTAAAAAAGCAATTGGGACAATTTATAATTATGATATTGTTTTTTAATTAGATTACTGTTAATTATTTCATTAATAAGAAAATGTCCCCAATTGTGTTTCAAATTTGGGGACATGTCCTTAATTTTACATTCAAAAATATAGTCACCTTAATTTAACTGAAAAATTTGATAGATTTTGTTCAAATTTATTAAGAATGTGTAAATTTTTGTTTGCACAACACTTAAACACCTATTTGTAATAATTCTTTTTTAGAAACTGACTCTTTGAGATGAGAAAAACGTATTTGTTGTTATTTGTGGAAGTCATGTTTTTTTTTTTTTTTTTTTTTTTTTTCATTGCTCTCAGCCGAGTGTTTTTAAATGTTAACGGTGTGACATTTGTGAAATCCTACTTTAAAAGTGTTTTAGATTGTTTTGGTGACAGCGTTTGTTTAATTTTGAATTCATTTAAACGGATGCATTTTGATTTCAACGTTGTTGCATCATAACTTTATTTCGATTGTTTTGGGACAATTGTTTTATTTTAGTCATAGATCCATAAGCGTTTGTTTAGTATTGAAGTGTTTAATTGAGTGTTTTAGATTGTTTTTGATGACATATGTTTTTGTCATAAGCGTTTGTTTAATTTTGAATTCGTTTAACCGGATGGATTTTGATTTTAACGTATTTGGATTTCATATCTTTTATTTGGGTTAATTTGGTGTCGTTTATTTTGTTTTTGTCATAAATCTATAATTACTAGCCAGCAGATGACCCGCAGGTTGCAAATTTCGGTTGCGAAGAGTACCGTGTGCCATGAGTTGCACAAACCAGTGAAGAAGCAGCCAGTGTGCTCTAGGTTGCACATTTTGGCAGCGAAGTGGGCTAGTAGAAAAGATTATCAATGCGTGCAAGTTGTATTATTAAATGATTAAGACATTTAAGTTCTGTATCTCATGAAATTATGACACAAAACAATTATGTTATCCACAAAAAAGAACTGTAAAATTACATCTTAAAAGGAATTAAAAAAAAAAAGAAAATCTCATAAACATATGCCTAGTTGTTTATTTTCACACAATTTTTTTTTTTTTTTCCCTACCAAAACATCCCTTGCTTCAATTTCCTTATTACTACTATTATTTTGTATAATTTTCATTCATATTTGAACCTGCCATTTTGAATGGAATGTTTTCTTTACTATTTTACATTTATAAAAGTGATTAAAAATAATTTATGTGTGGTATTGGAGGTTCAAATAAAAATACTCTACAGGTAAAATATTAGTTCTCAAGATAGATGGAAAATGATTGAAGCTGGGATGCTGGTGCATACTCAAAAACATTTTTCCTACCAGAATTTCAATGAAAAACAGCTGATTTGTGAACCTTTTTAAGGGGGGGGGTGAGGGGAGGCGCCGGAAATTAAGTAATCTTAAAACAAACCGCGGGAGAAATTCATGAATGATAAATTTTAAGAGATTATTTTTAAAAACAAAATATATAATCACGACCCACTAAAATAAAAAAACTTGAAAATTCATAAAAACACGTAAAGAACGCGAGATTCGCGCAAAATCGTTAAAAAACGGTTGTTTCCCGTAAAATCGTAAAAAAACGGGGGATTCGTGTAAAATATGTAAAAAACGGGTATTTCCCGTAAAATCGTAAAAATTGGCAAGTATGAATAGGTATATTTAATCTTTCTTAATGATTTTACACTTTCTTGATGCGTTGAAAATTCAAAAGTGTTGTGCAATTTGTATTTTAAAGTAACAAGTTTTTTCATTTAAGGGGGTATTCTGGTTTAGAAATTCGAAAAAATCGATTTTTTTAATGCATATTTTCATAGTAGTTTCCTTTAAGAATATGTCCCTAAGAGGATATGTATTAGACAATTTTCCGTTCTTTGTTTAAAGTCGAAGCTTCGACATGCATGGTATAAATTTTCCTCCATGTTTTGTCATTTGTGTAAGACATATGCAAATGAATATGGGTATAAAAGCTCCAACAAATGGAAGTTGCAGCACGAGGTAATGCCAGGTGGTATTTTTGTAATTGATCAGAATGTATTTGATTTTAATTTTTTCAATAAACTTATGTTCATTTTATCTGCCTTATTATTGAGACCTCCTCAATACACTGTACTCTGCTCATTTACGTTATCAAAAGTGAATAAAAATGATGTGGGCAGGTATCTACTGCTTTTAAGTTACAAATCCAGAAAAAGTATTTTTCGTGGAATGCATTAAAATTCCAGAACAAAAATAATTTTTTGTATGTGGCGGGCCAGCTTGACGACAAGATAGCCGGACCATATTAAATTGTTATTACCCTTTCTCAACAAGCAACACGAATTCTGTAATTTGGTATCCAGCCAGCACTAATTTTGTATGCATTAAAATCCCGGAAAAAATAATTTTTTCTTTATGTGGCCGGCCAGCTTGACGTCAAGATAGCCGAACCACATTATTTATTTAATAACTTTTTGAAATAGTGATAAAAAATTCTGTAATTTGGTATTCAGCCAGCACTAATATAGCACTAATTTTGTATGTATTAAAATTCCCGAAAAAATAATTTTTTCTTTATGCGGCCGGCCTGCTTGACGTCAAGATAACCGGACCACTTTGATTATTTGATAACTTTCTTAAATACGGAGCACAAATTCTGTAATTTGGTATTCAGCCAGCACTAATATAGCACTAATTTTATATGTATTAAAATTTCCGAAAAATTAAATTTTTCTTTATGTGGCCGGCCAGCTTAGGGATGGACGCGAGACGCGAGAAATCTCGCATTGTCTCGCGTTCTCGCGGTCAACGAGAGGTCAACGGGGCTGATCCCTACCTAGCAGGCTTTCATCTCCCCTAAGATTTTCAAAAAAATTTGTAAATTTGCAGATAAATACGAAATTTTAGAAATGACTGATTTTTAACTATCGTTAAATCTTAGCAGGCCAGGACTGGGAGGGTAGGGGTCCGCACCTTTCAAGAGAAGGAGGGGCCAGGGTTATTGTGTAACCGATAAATGATAGGATGTGTTGAACTTTCGGGGTATAGGTGTGGTATGGTGTTATAAATAATTAATATTAATTAATTATGATTGATGAATCAATGCATTAATAAAATTATTATAATTAATTTATATAATTTATATAAAACTATTAATTTATATTAATCATGTAATATTAATTATTCCCTTGTTTGGGACGCCTCTCTCAAAAAATTTTGAGAACAAATTTTTCAAAAAATTTTGATTTAAAATGAAGTGTTTAGAAGCCTTCTGGGAGCGCAATTGCGGTTGCAAAAAATTTTGTATGTGTCATACTTCAGTTAAGTGCTTTCAGTATAGCGGTTATGATTTAAAATAAAAGACAAATAGATAAATTTTTACAACTTGTTGATAGTGAAAACCAACCAATAAAAGTGATGTTGCTATTGATTAAGGGCGTATTTTGAAGAAGCAAAATATCTCTCACGGTCTTGGCACGCACATTAAGATAAACTTGAAAACATTCTTGAAAATGAAATTGCACTATAAAATTTTTACACATTCTGCAAAATTTCAGATATTTAAGAATTTTTTTCCGTAAGTTTGCTATCTGATATAGGTTTATCACTAATTTAAGTATATAGTACAACATGTAGAGAGAATTTCCAAAAATCTTGAAGTGCTTAACATTATTAGTTTATTTGTATTTGTGTTACGGGAATCAAAAGATCATTTTTGAAATATACTGTTAAGGGTGTTCCTTTTCGAAAGGGATCGCCATTAGAGGACTTTTGAACAGCTGTAAAAACAAACTAAAGATGTTAAAAACTCAAAAAAATTAATATAAGTTACTCACTAACTGTATTATGTTCTAATATTAACAGTAAACCTGTATATCGCATGCAATTTTCAGAAAAAAAATCTTAAGCACGAAAATTGTCTTCAAAACTGGGATAAAATGTTACCAGTTTAAAAAAGATGCTGCAAAATTCTGCATGCTTAACATTTTCTTCCCCTGAGTATTCCGTAACTTTTATAGGTGCACTGCAGACACGTATCCAGAAAAACATTTTGGAGGGGGTCCAAACGGTAAAAAAGGCAGAGTTTTTCCCAAAAATACTATATCACTATCATTTTAGTAACAAAAATCAAAATTTCGGGGGGAAGCGTGTGTCCGGACCCCCCTTAAATACATCCATGGTGCACTGATTCTAACAGTTCACGTACAACTTGTAAAGAGACATCCTTAAAATTTTCCGCATCTCTAGCGCAATTGGATATTTTAAAAATCTGCTCAAAAGGTTAAAGTTTTCCTAAAAGAACAACATATGTGAAGGTTAAAGAAGGAAAGGTGGTCAGTTTTCGTGAATTGGGTACGGGTTTTCGCAAAGCTGTAGACTCTAGCAGACTTTGATTTAAGGCAAATATAACGCCACATGGGTGAGATATGGATGCCGCGAACATGTGCACACCAGACCGGCTGCTGGGTTCTTCGAGTTTCAAATTTCAACGTTTTACAGCTATTTCCAATGGTGGAATGATCATCTTTTCCCAATAAAACTACTTAAATTCTTGTAAAAAAATTTATTTACAAAAAATTATTTTATGATAAAACAATACAGAATTAACACCGAGTGCACGAAAAAGTTTTTAAAACAATGTTTACAAGTAAAATTACAAATTAAATAAAATAGAGACTCAATTGTGTAAAGACAATAGAATGGAACTTTAAAATATTAATAAATGATAATATTTACTTAAGAAATTTGAAAAGTAAAAGTTGAAAACATCATTTTTGATATTAATCGTATTAGACAAGCATTAACTCTAAAAAGGAAATATATTCTTATTAAACAGGTTCTTGATAACGTAATCAGACTATCGAAAAAGCCAATATCCATAACAGAACAGCGTTGAAATCGGAAAAAATCTGAATCATATGGCACAATATTACTATTACAATTATGTAGCATACAGAAAAGCGTTGTGTAACGACTATAGAACTCTCGCTAAAAATTATTGTGGAAAAGTACTAATGGACAGTAATCAACAAATAAATAAACTGTTGAGTAATTTAAAATACGTATAAACAGAAAGTAAGACGTCTATTAGCCACCTGAGATACTATAATGAAAACTAAAAATGCACTCACAGTAATGCTATTAGAAATATTATGCAAATAATTATAATTATCGTTAATATAATCTTGTTTTCATTAATATAAAAATTAGACTTATTTAAGAGACTTGAAGTTGTCGTTAAAGTAAACAGTAGAGATTTAATCAGGGAGGGAAAAGGCGTACTATATCCGCATTATTCGTAATATTGCTATTAGGTGTACCGGAAAATAATGCCATTTACACTAAATTCAAACAAATAAGTTTTTAATTACCATAAAGCTCTGTCTAAGCATAGGATTTATATTTTTTACAATTTAACGCAAGATACAGATATTTATTTTTCTTTGAGAGGGCGGCCATCGATCCTTTTTAGAGAATTAATTTCAGAATTTCCATAAATTGAATTTTAGGTATTCGCGGGGACTGTATTTTACATCAAGAATGGTATATATTTTTTTTTCTTAGAGATTGAGGGATATGTGAAAAGAACGTTTTTGTCGCCTATCCCTCCCCACTTCCGTTCCATAAGTTAAGAATATTGATTATATATATTTATAAGAATAAATGTTTTAGTCTATTCTATAACTAACTTATTTTGGTCAATGACCTTTTGCCTTTTTCCTAAATTTCAAAAATGAAAAGCATTAAGTATCGTCAGTAGATTTTGCGCACTGCAGTAAACAGTTGTTTAAATCTGAGTTTTGCAAAACAAGGGTTTGCAGCTTTTACTCTTGAAAAGAAAAAAAAAGGAAGGGAAGTGTAACAAAGTGCATGACAAATTTTGTTTACAACAAGTCTGGGAACAGACTCAAATTCAAACAAAACCAGATTGTTTGTTCTATTCAATAATAGATACACAATCTACGTACAATGCCATTCCCAGAGAAAACGGGCGCTCATCTCCACTCTTTCACAGTAGGAGGGGAGAAAAAACTTGCAGTAAAAGAAAGCCTCGCCTATTTTGCTTGCTATTGTGGACAACAGTCATTATCGAATTCTAGGAAAACTCGTGTGTATGAAGAAGATCTGCCGAAAATCTCCTGTCTTGCCCGGGGGCGCTTTGACACCTCTAGGAGCGGCTAAAGTTCGAAAGAAAGACTGATGGGCTTTGCAATAATACACATGTAAACAAACCTATTACTATCGTATAGTCGTTCATTTTTAAAGGATTAAACTTGCTAGAGCAAGTTTTCCGTACATTCTGAACACATTGAATTAATTTTAGGTAACTGAACACAGAAAAAAACAAAAAAAACGAGCTTTTGGTCATCTTATGGTATGGAAACGAAATTCTATGGTTTTCACTCACAGTCGTACAGATAAATGCTTTGGCCACACAGTGGTTGCGATCAGTTGTTTTTCCCCTTGTATTTGATCCTGTGCTTTGCAGTTGCAGTGCAAATACTTCTGTTTTAAAAGTTACAAACGCAAAACAATTGTAAAGGTAGTTTGTCCTAGCCTCTGTACGAGGTTATTAACATCTGCGTACATTTTATATACATTCGACTCGCAATTTAACGACCTCCACGGGATTCGGCAAGTTGGACGTTAAATCAAATATTCGTTAAATCGAAAGCTTAGAAAAGGTATTTGGAAAACGGTCTGGACTTCATCAGAGGGTCGTTAAATCGGGAAGGGTCGCAAAATCGCGAGTTGCCTGTATTTTAAAGGATTTTTCAGCGGTAAGATGAATTTTGTATGACCACGGTTTTTCATACCTAACTGTAAACTTTTCCAATTTAACATGTCATCTACTTTTGCTTTATTTCATGAGTGGATGTGGAAAGAAGCCCATATTTCAATTAAAAAGTTTTGTTTAAATTGTTTTGTACGATTAAAAAAAGCATTGACTGAGCCAGTGATGACGAGGACTGTGACGAGAGCGGCAGTAGCGCCAATGAGGATTGCTAATTATATTAATAAATGTAATGTTTCTAGCACTGTTGTATGAAAGAAGTGTTAGTAGAGAAAAATACATGTAGCAAAAAATGACTTCGATTAAGTAAGATTTTTCGAGTTTTATTTTCTTCTTCGAGTATTTTTCTTGATTCAAACTTATATCGTGTGATTATATGCAGCAGTGAAAAATTATTCCGAGTATAACGCGCACCCGGAGTTTTTGCCTTAAATTTTTGAAAAAAAAGTGCGCGTTATACACGAGTAAATACGGTACTTACATGTGATTTCTTTGATTAAGGCAACGCTACACTAAGGCGATCTCCCAAGGATGGTGGGTGCCTTGGCAGGAAGACTTTCTAAGGGGTTCTACGCGTATTCACGTTACATCTGAAGAAAACCTACCAAAACTCCAGACCGTTAGATCGACAGCCATGCGATAGCATCCGTACCCGGGACCTTCACAGTTCGGCCGTCTACCATTTTCAGTAGTGAAATAACCACTGTGCCGTTGCGAGGCAATTAGTACTTACAGTTAGTGCATGAAATACAGTTAAACTGTATTACAAAATCATTGAAAAAAATAGATAATTATTTGATAATTAGCCTCCCCCTCCCAATTGATCACTGATGTCAACATAGATATTCGGTTTCATAGTTCTGATATTGCTGTGTTTTGTAAATATTTAGATAGCTGAAAAATTAGGTTTAAATTGCAAGTGAGTTTTAATGTCTAATTCATATTTACGCATAATCCAGAATTATGAATAAATTATTCAAGTATGCTGTCATTATATTTTCATGGTGGAAATTTCAAACTGATTTAGAAAGTCTGGGTATAATTATTACATTTTCCAAATAGTTAATACAAGTATGCTTACTTTGATATTTTATGCTCTAATTGTGTACTTAATAATCAGGATTTTTTGTTTACTTATAATATTGGCTACATTTCATCAAAATGGATGAATACATATGTAATTAAAGTTTATGGATATTTCATATTTTTCGCTTAAATAAATTAATATTTATAAATAAAATGTTTCATCAGTTATTAAAAATGTTTCTTTCACCATAAATAAGGTGACCATACGTCCTTAATTTTCGAGGACAGTCCCCAATTTTTGTGCTTTTTTGCAATTTGTCCCCAAAATGTAAAAAAAGCAACTGGGGACAGTTTTTAATTATTACATTGTTTTTTAATTAGATTACAGTTAATTATTTCATTAATTATAAAATTCCTCAATTTTGTTTCAAATTTGGGGATTTGTCCTAAATTTTACGTTCAAAAATATGGTCACCTTAACCATAAGCCAAGCTATGCGAACGCAAAGGAATGATCTACTGGAGCGTTTGCGCAAATACAAGGCTGGGACTCAGTGGAGCATTTAAAGATCCATGTTGAGAAACAACCCTGGTCACAAGTCTTCTCAGTCTTCTATGTTGTCTCTTCTTTTTCATGGTGTGAATGAACAGTTAAAACCGGGTTTCCGATTAAATATGGAACCCATATCTCATATATTAAAATGAGGGAGGGGGGGGGGATAAGCAGGCTTCAGTGTAACTATCCCGTCCCCAATTGAAACTTTTATGAATTCACTATTCCATACATTGGGGCCGCTCAATTAGATTATTATTATTTTTTTTTTTTTTTCGCAACAAGTCCTGAGTTCTGCATCAATTCTAACAAAATTCCAAGCTTTATATGATTTCAAAAGCAAATGAAACTCCCATCAATTGTCTTGCAACTAACTAAACGATAAGTAATTCTTCTTTGCGTTATCCAACAATAGTTTCAACAGAAAAGATTGCCTTTTTTTTTTTTTTTTTTTGAGATTCTGTTTTGTCGCATGTAGTTATGATCATATGTTAGTAAAATATTTGCTTCCTGAAGTATGAAAAGCGGGTGTGCAGCTATTTTGAAATAAAACGATTCAACACATCATGTATAGAGTCTGAGCTATTAATGCTTCAAATTAAACCTAAAAAATAGTATGTAGAAATAAGACACTTTGAAAGTGAGGAGTTTTCGCTGCAAACCGGCTAGCTTTTCATCTTTTGATCGCGAATGACACCATATTTTTCGGTCATAATATTTCAATGATCGCAGGTTACTACCAATGACGCAAATTGTACGTCAAGAGTAAAATAATTTTGCTGTTTTCGAGATTCAACATCACTGGAATTAATTCGAATGACACATGTAAGAAGAATTATCATTTCCTACAGTGCGAAGACTAGGCACGCAGCTGGTAAAAATGAAAAATAAATATTTTTTCGGCGTCATGTCATATTAAATTTAAATTTTCATCACTTCAAAAGCACATATGAGTTAATATAGTAACTAATATATGTACTAATACAGTAATCTGTATAACAAATTGTTATTATTAATATTAATTTTCAATAAAACAGTATTAATATCACTAAAATGTGGTAACAAAATTGCAGTCCTTAAAATGCGAGACGTCTCGCGTCTCGCGCGAGACGAGACAGGAATTTCTCTGCGAGACGCGAGACGAGACAAAGCGTTTGCGAGACGAGACGAGACAGAAGTTTACCACTGCGAGACGAGACGAGACAGACCTCTTTCTCGTCTCGCGTCCATCCCTAGGCCAGCTTGACGTCAAGATAGCCGGACCACATTAAATTGTGAATTACTCGCTTAAATAAGCAGCACTCATTCTGAGGTATGAGCACTAATATAGCACTAATTTTTTATCCTGTTATTTTTCATTTTGCGAAATGTGGTCCGGCCAGCTTGACACACGTAGGGGCATTAGGGACACAAGTAGAAACGCGCCTTTTCGGTGAAAATGATCTTGAATTTACGGCTGAGATAATGTGACCTGATGAGCATCTGGTGAGTGTGCCTAGCCACTCGCGTAGCCAGGAATTTGTTTGGGAGGGGAGGCACAGACAGTTTTGTCCAAATGAATAATTATTTAATTCATGTTCTAATTATTAATTGTAATTTGAAATAATTTTCTAATGATTATAATTAATCTTAACAAAAAATAAGATTCGAATTACTAATTGTAATTAGAAATAATATTCTAATCATTAAATGCAATTTAAAATTAGATTACAATTAACAGTTCTAATTAGAATGCTATTTCATTAGATTATAATTATTAATTCTAATTAGAGTACTCTTTAATTAGCAATTTCAAAAAAATCCTTATATATGTGTTTAAAGATGCTCTTCAGTATTAATTCAGAAGTTAATATTTCTTCAAATAATAATCTCTGTACATAGATGCTTTTGTAGCAGTTTAATCTGGCAAGTATCTCAACCTTGATAAGATTTTTTTTATCCAGGCCCGTATCTGCTACTACAGTATATCTTATTCTACAATCGCCTAATCTGCAAATGAATGAATGTAGAAACACCAAATTAGAAGGACATGTGCACAAAACAGATATGTATTCACTGCAACATAGAAGTTTACATAAGAAAAACGCAAAAATGATTTACAACAACAACAACAAGAAGAAAATCCCGCTGGAAAAGTCCATTCATAAAAAATTAATATATCACAGTTTTATGTGGTAAAATGTCATAGAAACATGACTAAAATGAGTTTTAATAAGGGACATGCCCACTTAAGATTGCTAGGCCACCCCTAGTTTGAATGCACTGGTGGCCACGCCTTTTCATGCTGTCAATTAAGTTGTCGTTTACCGTAATTGGAAGTGAAGAAGAGAGACGGAGTAAGCTTTGTTCCAGGTATCCTAAAGACATTGGAGTTGGACTTAAAGTAGCAACCTGTCTACCAAGATAGTCCCGAAGATGCTCTATCGGATTCAGGTTTGGAGCTGGCCATTCCCTTCACTCAAAATAAAGACCCTCAATATATTCCTTAACAACTACAGCTCGTGCATTATCATCCATAGACTAATTATTATCAGTAGACCGCTCGCTCTGTGGTAAAACCCCTATTCCAAAGCCTCCTAGAGAATTACTACAAGCCTAAATGCTCTTTCCGCGAGGGGATGTGACGTCATGACCCGGGTCCCTACCTCGCGCAACACCTAAGCACGTTCCTCGTTTGTTTTGTATTCGCTGTTTGCTTCGCTTTGTTAATTGTCATTATTTAATTCGCTAATTAAACCACGTAATTATATTCAGTAGTGTTTTACTTGGATTATAGCGTTACAGTGTCTTGATGTAGAACTTTATAACGTTACACTGCAAATTAAACTCGTAAATCTGCAACTGATTCCTCCCGAACTGTTTGCCCATTGTCAGTGCTCTGACTTCCATAAAGATGTACTGATTGCAATAAATTTTATATGTTATTTCTATATACTTAAACATATACCCCATCGAAAAGTATGTATATAGCATTGATAGTTATTTTTCTAGGGCACTTAATAATTTCAATAATTATGCTTTATAGACAGTCATGGTTTTTAAAGTGTATTTTGGAGCGTAAATATATTTCAAGAATAAAACAAAATTAGTGTATGTCATTCCGGTTTACGAAATAATGCTCTTTATATATATATATATAAAAAAAAAAAAAAAAGAAGAAGAAGAAAAACTATATGCAGCATCTGTAGTTCTTTTACAGAAGCAAGAAAAATAATTTAACAATAAATTATTGCTTAGTAGCAGTTTAAGGACAATAATCACAACAATGAGTATCTAGTATAATCTAGGACGGTTCAAGCACATCAATGAGTATCTAGAATAATAGACGTTTATATATATATATATAAATACTAGTGCAACTTAGATAAAACATTCTTCCCCGATTCAGAATCGTTCATTTGATGACATATATTTCCCCCCTCAATTAGTGCTTTTATTATGTTGTAATAACTATAAAATAGACCTCACAATCTGATCTCATTACAGCTGAAGTTCGATAAAAAGATTCCTGCAGTTTAAAAGAAAAAAATCAAAGGCTTCTTTAAACTAATTAAAATGAAGTCTGTTAATATAAATAAAATATGATTAAATAAATTAAGTTTTGCAAACTTTTTTCTTTTGTTATTTCCAAAGAATTCTAGTTAGCGAATAATATTCAAACTCAAAATTCTTTGGGGATAAGAAGGTTGAATTCTCGATTTATACTAACAATCGGGTACACAAAGTATGTTTGAATATTCTTAAAATTCTCTATTTTTTCTTCGATTCTAAATTTATTGTTTTTTAAATGTATATAGCAGGGGCGTAGCCAAAGGGGGGGTTAGGGGGGTCACACCCCCCATGAGGAATTTTTTGCCATACAAAATGTATATTCTTCACTTCCTTATCACACACACGTATACATACATATATGTGAGTTGCAGTAGTCGTAACCCCCACCCCCATGAAAATTTTCTGGCTACTCCACTGGTATATAGATATACTATATTTTATATCGAAAGAAATTTACTCTTCAGAGTAAATTTCGTGAAAAATAAATATTTTCTATATTTATTTTCCACGATATTTTCTACATTTATTTTTCAAACTATATTTTATATCGAAAGAAATTTACTCTTCACAGTAAATTTCGTGAAAAATAAATATTTTCTATCAAGCAAATTTTTTCACTTTGTGGAAGGGATCTAATTTCAAAATTGTTCCCAAGATAAACTCACAAAAGCAATCAGAACAGCGTCTTCGTAGCAAAGCTTATCGGACGGCCAGGGACCCGGACTGTGACGTCACCGATTTATGCTTTAGGCTTGATTCACTGCTCTAGGTGGCTTTGCCTATTCCCGAGTGAAGCAAGCACCTCGGTCGAAATTCCACTCATCACGTGACCGAGGAAGAAATTCTTGGCTCTTTTCGCCGCATATGGCGAAGCAAGTATGAGGAATGTTGGAAGCTAATGCATTTTAGCAAGTAGGGAAACGTTTATTTTAGTTCTTTGAAAAACTCACAAACCCAAGAAATCAGAATAAATGGATTTGTGAATATAATTTAAACCTAGCATAATGTAATACTTTAACAACTGACTACAGCAAAAATAAATTGTACATTTAAACTTTTTAAATAAAAAAATCATTTTTTTAAAGCAATATTTTTATCATGCTATTATTGTTTTTTAGAGACAATGTAAACAACGCATTTTTTTACGGGGAAGGAAAAAAAAAAACATGGTCATCATTAAAATTTCGATCAAGTAGTTTTTCTGTGAAAATTTATGAAAGAAGGGAATCATTTTCTTCAAATTTGCTGCTTGAAATAAAATGAAGCTGTATTTTATTTTAGCTCAAAAGTGGCAATAAATTTAAATTAAAAAGCCCAGTTAACTATTTCCAGAGATAATCTCCTTTCTTGATTTCTTGGAAATCTGAAAAGTAATCGGATAAATCTTTTCAGGATATGTTCCAAATACTTTCGTTTTGGAAAACAGTACGTGTATTAACAAAAGCGACAGTAAATAAAATAACTAAATACATTTCCGAACATCTCATATGTATATAAATAAACGAAAATTAAACAAAAAGATGTTATTCAGTTCTAAATCTTAATGACAGTATAGTTTTTAATTGTATGCAAAAAGAAAATGTTAAATAAACATTTCAGGTGAATTTGTACGGAAAAGAAGAATATATTAGTTACATACTGTGAAACATTCCACATTTAATTAATAATCATAAAGTTTTGTTTTCTTTTAAATAATAGCCTAAAAACATGAAAATTTCAGAATATAAACAACTTCGCCAACACATCTCCAAATATAGCAATTTGCATCAAGACTCGTAGTATTTCATTCAACTCTAATTTTGAACATTTAATAAATACTTAAAATATATAGATAGCTCTCATGAAGGATAATAAACAATTAGCTTAAGAAAATGATGAATTTCATACACAACAAATTGAATAACACCGTTTTCAATTGCGACAAACATCGCAGGTAGGAGCTAAGAAGTATTTTTGTGTAGCTATTTTTCATTAATAAAGCAAAAAACTTATAAACATTTTATTCCCCCGATGAAATGTAACAGTTCTATCTTTGGTAAATTTTTCATTGCATCCATATGCACTGCAGGATTTCGCCTTTTTGAATAAATTTTCAGGTTTTCCAATAGGTCTTTCTCACTGGCGTTTTGAAATATCAATGGATTCCCGCATGAACTGGATCGGTCGGGTCCACTCATCACGTGACCAGGTGCTTGCTTCATTTTGCAACCCTGCGCGAGCGGTCTATTTAATCCTTAGTCTGTGTTATCGTCCATTAGAATGAAATCATTGCCAATTGTACCGGCATAAGGGCGGACATATGGATCAAGAATGTCATACCGATCTCTCCCACCAGTCAAAGCTCCTCCCTGGAACACATGCAGGTCAGTGTAACAACCGAGTGAGATCCTTGCCCAAACCATTATTCCTCCACCTTGGTAACTGTGTCTTTCAACAGTGTTGCTCTCCAATGTGAATCTGGACTCGTCTGCAAAGTGTACAGAAGCCCATCGCGCCTGGTCCAGGCTCACTTGCCCAAGATATGAGGGCCCTTCTCTGCCGTCCGTTGAGGGGGACGCACACAACTGGTTGCCTTGCATAGAGAACTGAATTGTGAAGACGCCTTCGCAACGTACTAGCGGATATTCCCCTGATGCTACAGAGTTTTCTGCACCATGTTGCGGCAGAGAAATGCTTCTTCTAGTTCGGGCCGAAAGAGCTATAAAACGGTCTTGTTCAGGTGTTGTAGCTCGGGGTCGGCGTGGAACATGTCTTCTGGATACAGAAACTTCGGTTTGATATTGATTCCACACTGCGAGACACATTAAGACGCCTAGCATCATCAGTCTGTGACAACTCCATTTCTATCCATCCGACCGCCCACCCCCTTATCGAACGGGCAAACGCTTTCTCTGAGACATTGAGGGACCCTACTGACTATTCTCAACGAAGTATAAGGAAGTACCGTATTTACCCGCATATACATCGATCCCACGTGTAAGTCGACCCCCTCCCCCACTTTCCCGATCAAGGAATTTTTTTTTTTAATATATTCATTCAAAATCTTCTGGAAAAAAAAAGAAAGTACTAAATGTACAATAAAAAAGATAATAATATACAAAAGTAGTATAAAAAATTAAACTGATAATTAATAATAATAATATGACAGAACTAATAGGGTAAAGTAGTAATACACAAAGTTAAACTGATTCCAGATCGGATTCAATATTGGACTCGCCAAACAATTCACAAAATTCCTTCGTCGTCATCGGCACATCATGATACACGTTTTCAATCTCTGCATCGCTACATTCTTCCTGGTATGGAAATCGACGTCACTGTGAATGCGGGAACAGAACAGTTGCCTTTCAAAGGGGCATTTTTGACTTCTGATTAAAAAAAAAAAATTAACAACCCTCGAATAAGTCTCCCCCACTTTAAAGCATTTTTTTTTTTTGGTCTAAAATAATAAGGTATATACGAGATCTCGAAAAATTTCGGTAGCCAGATTTGGACGAAAAAACCGATTTTGACGACCTCTAAATTGACTTATAAGAATTTTTTCGATGCATCTCATCATACGCATACATGCACGGTCATATAAATGCATGTACAACCCATTTTGTCCGACTGCAAGTCTATTTTGACCAGTTTTTACATAATGTCTGTACGTACGTACGTATGTAACTCGCATATCTCAAAAACTATTGGTCGTAGAATATTGAAACTTTATATTTCGGATATTTGTAAGATCTAGTTGTGAACCTCCCTTTTTGGTCCCAATGAACTGGATTGTTTACTTACAGGGCTGCCGAAAAGATTTTAAATACATATCACGCTCTATGAGCAGAAATTCATTAAAGCGTATTTAAGAGGTATTATGCTATTTCAAACGACTCAGAAGTGATATATGTTGCTGGGGGTTACAAAAGGAATCTCTCCATCGAAAATAGTGTCTGTATCATTTATAGTTCTGCTACAGGTTTTAGAAACATTCATACATCTCAAGCACAGTACCGTCCTGCCAAATAGTTAGGTAATGGTCCGACCACGGTCACATGCCTCCCTCAAAAATTTCGCCAATAGTCGCCAAGCTTGACGACTTTTGGTGTGTGTATGTATTTAACTCTCATATCTCAAAAATTATTAGTCGCAGAACGTTGAACTTTCATATAAAAGATTGTTGTAACTTCTAGTTGCGCATCTCGATTTTTGGTTCCGATCTACTGGAGAGTTTATTTACAGGACCAACCAAAAGAATTGCAATACATTAATGTCTATGGACATCTTCATTATATTACGTCTGTAGTCAGTCATTGCTTGGTCCATGCCCAAAATCTCTCTATTTGTTATCGAACTTGGCAAGTTTTGCCGAAATATCGCCAAATTTGGCGCCAAAAATAATTTCGTATTTCGCATATCTCTGAAACTTTTAACCGTAGAATGCTGAAATTTTTTATTTAGAACTATTGTAACCTCTAACTGTGCATCTTTTTTTTGATTGCAATCAACTGGATAATTTAGTTACAGGCAGTGGCGGCTCGTGGGTTATTTAAAAGGGGATTCACAAAACAAATTTCGAAAATTAAATATGCGGATACGACGCATCTTTAAAACAGATTTGCGTTTCCAGCAGTTAATGGAAAACAATGCACGCAACTGAAAGAAAACAAGTCATCTTTGGTCTTGCATTTTGTCACCAAGATAAATTTTAGCAAACTTGCTGTCTTGATTCTTTTTATTTCAATTTTTTTTCGAAGGATAATATTTAAAAATGCCATTGCTTTATCCCCAAAACACGTCTTTTACTTCCATCTTAATTATTTACAGTAGTTTGTAAAAAAATAATGTAATGAAAAATGGTAGAAATAAAGAAAATATTAAGAAACTGAAATAAAAATTAATTAACTAACCGAACATAACAAATCAAGAGAAAATCCGGAAGCTATACCGGCAATTGCTACTGCTCTCAAGCCTTTCTACTTCTCGCAATTTTCGCTACTGGGCGAGGCGCGTTTAAACAACTTTAGATTGGTTGAAGAATTTTTTTTTTTATTATTTATAAAACAAAATCGTAGGGGGGGGGAAGTAAAAATTATTTTAAAATTTTAAAGGGAAGCAATGCTTCCATTACACCCATGAACCCTACGCCCCTGCCCTATACGTTCTCACTAAAATATTCTGAATTCTCAGCTTATTGCGTACAAATTTATAGTAGATCCATGTTTAAAGATATTTTTGTAGTTACTCATAAACGTTGATTTTGTGAAAATGGCATGAAGGGGATAAGATGACGAATAATTTTCAGCTTGTCATCTTACCCCACACACTTTTTTTATTATATTTTCGCCAGTTTTCATTTCTTTTCCGTTCTTAACGGTACACAAGATATAACAAAAGCAATTACTAGTCGTTAAGAGGAAGTTGAAATTTTGAGAGAAGAGTGTGAGAAAGCCGAGGAAGAAATTGCCGTCGCTTCTGTTATCAGGAACTCTCATAAAACAAGCTTTGGAGGAGAGAAAAAAAGAAGGGGGGGGGCGACGTCATTTGAATTTTCTTCATCTTCTTACGACGACTGTTTTCAATCTATACCGTACATCGACACTGCAGATGATACGAACTTGGAGGATTTTAAACATAAATTCTGCCTCATATGCGCGGAAGAAGGCAAGCATGAACTTTGGCATCAATGCTCATACTGAATGTTCCGGATGGGATAGTGGAGAAGCCCTTAAAAATGTGACCTGTACATTTAAATGAATTTTTTTCCTGTTCTTATAAAATTTATTTGCTAATAAAGTGTTCATGAATGTTAATTCATATTCCGGGGTTAGTTCGTAATCACACCCTATCCCATTAGTCATCTCACCCCATGGCTGGGGGAAGATGACGAAAATTACCTTTTTTAGGAGAACCGTTGTTTCGCCTCTTAAAAGTTGAAGCAGGCAATTTAAAAAATTCGTGGTGTAAGGTATCGTGGTAAAAAATCTCAGTTCTTAGACTCATTCACAGTGGTCAGTAAAAATCATAATTGCTTAAGTTCAGATCTTACCCCGTCTTCCCCTACAATGCAGACACAATATTAAAAACACAGACATAACTTGAAAATTTTTTCCAAAACTCTGCTCTTTGGAATAAGGTTTAACACAAGATTAAAGTTTTCTTCACATTACTAACAAAATATTAAAATAGCACAGACGTCACTAGAAGAAAATCTTCCAAAAATCTGGATTTGTGAATAAAATTGGTTCAATATATGGAATTTTTTGGCTTAAGTAGTCTTTAAAACGTAAATTAATGGCTAATTTTCAACTTGAATAAGTGTTGAGTTGTTAATTAAATCTCTTCAAAGTACAAGTTACATAATATTGGGAAGATTAAAGGGCAGAAATACACCTGAATTTTTTTTTCTTTTTCAACCAAACGCAAAACACTTTCAGAACGAATATGTTCTTTAAATTACTGGGGGGGGGGGACACACTCATGACTAGGGGTGGGCACTGGAGATGAGATGGGCTCAGCCCGAGCCCTGGAACGAACCGGTCTTAGGCTCTGTAATTCACGATTGTATTCGGGTTCGGGCTCGTGAGAAATTTCTCCTTTATTGAACATACTCCTTTTAAAGATATTTTAAAAAGGGATTCTTGGGAGAAATAAACTAATTATTATTATTTGCTAACATTAATATAAAGAATTAGAAAGTGCATTAAGAGTTTACTACTATACAGGGTGACTCCTAATTCATGGTACACACTTTGAGAGCCGGTACAGGACACTGTAACAATCACATTTTGTATAGGAATGTATGGTCAAAAGTGAAGCGTCGAAGCACTAACACAGGAAAGAACAAATGCAGGAGACGACGGAGAAACGGAGTTAGTAGTTGCTTCCGTTGCCTGTAGATAGACAGTCGGTGTTGATTCGGGGAAGAGAGGAGCTCCCCATTTCCCTCACCGGGGGTGGGTTTTAGAGCACAAAACTCCCGGTTTGAAGGTAAAATGGGTTTTATAAAATAAAACTTTGATCTGATACATTTTTAAAAAGAAATATCTGGATAATAATTTAATTTATTGTAAAAGCTTTTAATTTCTTACAAAATTTCAGAAATTCTATTTTAATTGAATATTTTTATCATTAATGAAACTATAAATCCGAAATCTATTCTATTGTTTTTTAAGAAAAATAGAAAACTTTCTTTTCTATAATTCGTAATAGTATTTAAAAGTTATTGTTGGTAATTTTAGAAATCGAAGTTTATGTCCATACAATTCTCTATGACTAAATAAATAGTTTTTATAAAGTAGATGTTCATTAAAGAAACTATACACTTTTTATTATGTTCATTAAGTAACCATTACATGAATTATATAATAACCATACTATGAATTATATAAAGTATATAAAGCTATACAGATGCATTAGTTAGTTTTTATTAAAAGAAAGAAAGTTTATACAGGAATAATAACAAGTATTTTTCCATTGGAATATTAAAAAATGTAACAACTATTCAAACATGTAATACTAATTTCTTGGCTATGTAAGTCCTCGCCAAAGACCCCCCCCCCTTGGCAGATGGTGTACGTGTAGTTTTGCCATAATCACAAATCAATCAATCAATTCTTGGCTATGTAATAAATGCAAGTCTGTTTCCATTGACTTTGAAATTAGATTATATCACTCAATAGATCAGTATCACAAAATAAAGTACATACATATGAAATGAAATGAATCATAATTTGTCTTTGGGTTATTCAAAAAAATATTTAGTAGATTAAAAAGAAAGGCATAGGTATTAGGTTATTGCCATTCATTTTTTATATTGCTTATAAACAAAGAAAATATCAGGTTGTAACGAAAGTTTTCCGCCAGATTTGCTTGAGTCAGCTCATGCGGTACCGAGCGATTGATCTTATATGTCAAGTTTATACGATGCCTTGCGCGACGAATGGACATGGTACTAAAGTCTAACTCTTTCAGCTAGCTCTCGAGTGGATGAATATTTTATCTTCTTCTACAAATTCTCGTAGGTGGGCTTCATCAGCATCAGTAGGCCGGCCAGAGCGCTCTGCTTCTTAAATGTCCTTGTCCTCGTTTTTGAACTTTCGGTACCAAATCTTCACAATGTCGTATGATACAACAGTTGTACCTTAAGCTGTACACATGATTCGGTGTCATTCTGTAGCTGACTTTTTGCAACAGAACTGAGAGTAAATGATGGTTCAATCTGGTAGCGTGATAGTTCCATTTCAGACACCTTATACTTAATCATATTGTTTTACAGATTTCACAACACAGTGCTCTAAAACAAGTCTTTTTCTTTCAAATAACAAAAATCGTTTGACAAAATATTGGCATATTCACCAACGCGAACTGTTTCTGCAGACAATAGTTCCAGTGGCGGAAAACTTTCGTTACAACCTAATAATTCTGCCAATTCTGTATAAAGCTACTGCTAACATTTTCTTTCATATTAAAAATAATCGGTAAGAAATCAACAGTATCAGGAAGACAAATTTCAATACACTGACAAAATTTGGTCTAAAGATAAGAGTAAAGTGTGTGAGAATATATCAGACATAAGATGGAAAGTAAGTTTACTGACAGTGCCACATCTAGCAGAAGGTCTAGAATGTTTTAGGCTCCCCCAACCCCCACCAAAAAACAAACACACACACACCAAAAAAAAAAAAATACTCAGGGTAATATTTTGCTGTAATGTGCATTTTGTTTACTTCTGATTTTTTTTTTAATTTACACCCCCTCAAAAAATCAGTGTTATGCTATGCTATTTTGTATATTTTTTTGGGTTAAATAAGTTTTTTTTGGCCCCTCCCCCAGAAAAATAAGTTTAATCGTTTGCTTTATTGCACATTTTATTAGGTCAAACAATTTACAAATTACAAAACAAGACGATTTTACCGTTCTATTTTTTTTTTGGGGGGGGGGGGGGCAAACAGTAAACAGTACTCGCTGAAATATTTCTTCAAGCTTGTCCCGCCAGTTGTATCAAGTGACAATCCCGCTATCCTGTAAAATCTTGGCGTACGGTCTTTCCCCTTTTTAACAAAGGAAGCTCACGCCATTAGTATATCTGCTCAATGCGTTTACTCGTCAAAAATAAAAATCTGAAAATCGACGAAATTGAACACCAGTGCATGTATTATAAGTGGAATGCCGGATTGGTTCTACACGATTTGAACACACTTTCTTCCATTTATAGAATACGCATATTCTAGCGTTGATATCTCTGACATATTAAAAGAGAAATGCGACGATGAAGAAAAAAGATAAATTTCCGAAAAAAAGAGGTTGATGAAAACGCAGAAAAGAGTGACAACATAAAAAAATATTGCTGAAGTACACCTTTTTTCAAACCATAGCGATATTTAGTAAATTTCTCTGGATTCAGAGAATTAAAAGATATGTATACAACACTTTCGTCACTGGCCGTTACTAGTTGTTTGTTCCAGAGAACTAGGAGCAGAATTAAAATCGTAAAAGTTAATTCAGATCATTAGATGGCTCACCAATCTTTTAATAATGTCTGCAGAGGGTGACATTCTTCAAAAAGTAAATAACGAGGAAATTATACACAAATTTTCTGACTCGGATTCACTAAAAAAAATTATTAAAACAAAAATGATGCTAAAACGATAAATTAATTATTTCAACTGATATCTACGCATTTTTTAATGATTTAAAAATAACTAAAATCAAATTATCCTAAATATTGTTTGCTTAATTGGTTTTAAAAAACACAATGTACCAATAATTGACTTAAATAAGATTTGAATTGTTAATTAAATCTATTCAAAGTACAAATTAGGTAGTTTTGTGAAGATAAAAGGCTAAAAATACACTGCAAAGATTTTGACCAGCTGCACAAACTTTTCAAAAATGAATTATTTATTAAACTTTTTGGGGGGAAGAAAATAACGAGGAAAAAGTAAATAACGTCCACATCCATGAAGACTAGGAAGTGGAGGAACCCCTGCCTAAGAGAAAATAAAAAGCTGTAGTGGGTTTGCCTGAGGATTTATCTGGAATTTAATATTTTTTATTGCCTCAAAAATATATAGCCCGAAATAAAATGCTTTTCTTCTACTAACTTACATTTCACAAGCCAGTGTCATTAGTATTTACTTAATATTAGTTCCTTAGGATTTACAGCTCAGCGATAACAAATATTGTAATACAAATCATGTAAAATTTTTTCTAAATTAACTTGTCATTTTATCAACATAAACGACAGTCTGTAAAGCACAACTATTAAAATGTAAACTCTACGAGCGAAAAGAAATACACCAAAATAGTTGGAGAAAATAAAATAATGCATTAGCATAAAAACAATTTTCAAATAGAACTTACAGTGGTCGTCATAATTAGTGCAACACTTTGGGAAAACCACGAATTTTGTGTAAAGTGCTGTGGAGAAAAGGGAATAATACATGCCATTACTAAAAAATTGCACATTTTCTGAAAGGAAATTTAATAAACATTAAGAAAAAGAAACAGTGCAACTTTCATCATACTCAAACATGCGAAATAGGGTGAAGCAGTTTGCAGGATTCTAAAGCAAGAAAAAAAAAGGGGGGGGAGAGAAGTAAACGAAATTAATCTAAGTGTGCTAAATAACGGAGCTCTGAAAAATCTGCAAACAAAATTCAAACCTTATTTGCATTCATTCGAGAGTTTTAAAAATCACATACTGTTTTCTGCACTGCAAGTGTTAAATTATTAGCATTAAAACGTTCGACACCGATGTTAAACATTGATGTCAATATTCAAAGTCTTTCATTTGTTTTAAGAATATGTTGCCCGACTTGAGTCATGATTCCAGCTGTTTATTTATTTATTTATTTGCCAGGAGAGGACAGCTCGCGTCACTGAATGTGTCGCTTAGAGCTACATATACGTCCTTCCCGGAATTAAGACAACAGCGGTTGTCTTTTCTTATTTATTTTTAGAACAATAACAATAACAATTTAAAATACTTTCAACAGTTCAAAATAAAAAATCAAATACTAGTCGCCAACTTATAATTTGCGATCTGTTGCACACAGGTGCAAAACACAAGGGCACTAATACTTAACACTATCACAAACTTGAAAGATATAATACTGCGTATAAAGATCGGTTCTAGAATCTAGGAGAAACTCGGTTAGCTAAATAAAAACAAATACTTTATACATCATGCTGGTGTTGCCATCTACGAAATGTAAAATTACAAATAATAATCTTACTACAATGATTGACTTAACTACTCCCACCCATCAAGGAGTCATTCTTGATGAGAAGGAATTAAGCAGTTTTACAAATGGTCTTTTAAAAAGACCCTTTATAGTTTTAACTGTCACCACTCTCAATATAGCATGTTATTTAACAAGTTGGGGAGCCATGGGTGTCGCAAACTATAGGGACCAGGTGACACGTCCCACACCCCAATGTTTTAACTAGAGTGGACAGAGAGGGACAGAGGAATACTGTATAATTTTCGTTTAAAATGCTCTAACATTTAAAAAAACACATAGCCGAAGTCACATCCCATGGCAACTTTTTCTCTCACATCGAGGTGGGTACATTTTTTTAAAGACCGCTCGACAATACAGTATTGGAGTCAGATGCTCCCCTATGAAGACCCTCACACGATATATTCCCATCTTGCTGTCTGCCCAAGGCATTAGGTATATTCTTCTTATCTGCGTAATTTCTTTTAAAGACCGTGCAAACTGAACAGTCGCTCTTCGGTCTGGTATCAAGAAGAGTTCAGAAGAGTGGTTACTTCAAATTGCACCCTTCTGCCATGTCCAAACGGTTTAGGCATTATCTCGCCGTAAGAATGGGGATCAGCAGTGACCACCTGCTGGCTAGCTATTTCCTGCGTTCCAAATAAACCAGGCGAAAAGGGAGACCGCCATTTTCACCCACACACGAAACGGACTTGGGGAAAATATTCTTCCTCCCGTTCCTGGCTTGTTGCCGGGCTTTCAATTGAAATAGAAAATTTGTCATGCAGGCTGTCATAAGCTATTTATTTATTTTATTATTAGACAGGCCACTTTTCTTCAGTGTTTTGTAACTTCAATTTTTGAAACTGAAGAAAAATTTATTTGGTGTGAAATAGAAAATTTGTGATGCAGGGGCTTTCATAAACTATTTATTTATTTTCTTATTTTATAGGCCACTTTTCAGTGTTTTGTAACTTCAATTTTTTAAACTTAAGAAAAATTTATTTGGCGTGAACCATAATTAATATGCACAGTATGTATCGAAACATAATTTGTGTTTCAGAGCCGTACACCGGACATGGACGGGAGAGCTGTACGTGTTTTTAAAGTGTCAAATTCCATGTAGAAATTTTCATTTACGAAAAAGCTGCCTTTATTTTCTTCGTTTATAAGTAAAATAATTTAGGAATTAATTTACATTAGGTATAGTTATATATATATATATATATATTCCATTTTTATTCCTTTTTTATTAAATTGTACTATATATAGTACAAATTTAAAAAAAGGAATAAAAATGGAAACAATAAGAGACACACACGCGCACGCACACATATATACAGTCGACTCTCAATATCTCGAAGTCGGCTGGACCGGCAAAAAATATGCGATATAACAGAAATTCGAGATATCGGAAATCGCACATAATATCTTATTCAGGGGCATGTTTTTACCGTGTTTAACACACGGTAAAATATACCCCTGACTGAGGGCCGTAGCCAGAAATTTTTCATGGGGGGGGGGTTACGACTACTACAACTCATATATATGTATACGTGTGTGTGATAATGTAGTGAAGAATATACATTTTGTATGTCAAAAATTTCTCATGGGGGCGTTATGACCCCCCTAACCCCCCCCCTCTTGGCTACGCCCCTGCTCCATTAAATCAATATGAAGCAAAATGTTTCTACTTTTCTCATGATAAGTGGGTAATTTGATCGTTAGTAATAATGTTAGAAGAATCAAAACGGCACCAAGGTGGACCAGGGGGTCCCCCCCCCCTCCTCCGAAATTTAAAATCTTGTTAACAAAATGATAATTTGAAGTCGTTTTGTGAACAATTCGGCCTTTTTCACCGTTTGGTACCCCTCCAAAATGTATTGCTGTGTTCGGCCCCAGAAGAATGAAATAGATAATACTCAGAATCAAAGCATAAATTGAGCAATTGTATTTCGGATTGGGGTACTAGATAATTTTTCAAAATTACATTTTTTAGTTTCGATTTCATGTTATACTTATCATTATTTTTATACAAAGCATTAAAGACATCTTCCGGTAAGTTAACAGGGCTTGCAAATTTCGAAGTAACTGTAAATATCGAGATAAGCGGAATGATAGATTAGTATCTTCGCGATAGTGAGAAAAAAAATTCTCTTAAATTATACATTAGCTCAATATGGGGCTGTAAAAAAACTTGGAGATTATCGAAAATCGAGATAAACGAAGTCGAGATATCGAGATTCAATTGTATGTATGAAGTTCTCACCCCAAAACACGAATTTAAACGCATATTTTATGTATAAGTTTCCCCAACCATTATTTAGTTTAAACCTGTTTTGCTAAAATTTAACGATTAAAAAAAAATTCACTTAACCTATAATACAAAGCTTATCCCTTGAAAGAAATAGATATTTCCTATATGGGCTATGATATCTGAATGACATAATTTTGAGAAATTTCGCTAAACAATCATTATTTAGTGACGTTTACCTTCTCTAAAGCAATATATAAAGAAATTATTTTTTGGGAACGCGTGAAGTTGACAGCAACAAACACGAATTAAAATATAGAATTTTGAACAAGTTTTAGGAAGTTTTGCCCTGTTTCATCCATCTTTTGTATTATATCCCTTGGTATAAATTGACGTTAAAATGAGATTTTTTTAAGACTATGAAAATTTAGTCTCGAGTATGATGTTGTTTTGTTGTGGGATTACGGCCAATTAGCTGCACGTAAGCTCTAGACCGAGGGATGGGGTGCCCTCCGTTGGGGTCTTTCTAAGGGGTTCTAACCCGTATCTACGCTAAGTTTCGGAGGAAACCTCAGAACAGTTAGTACGGCGGACGCGAGCTGGTTTTGAACCAGGCACCTTCCGTCTACCAGTTCAGAGCGATATGCTCTCAGCCACTGGTGAGGGTCCTGATTATGAGCTTGCCATTGTGGCACATTTTTAAAATATTTCTACTGAAAAACTGAAACAGTAGATTCTCTCAAAATCGGATAGGTTTATGTTGTTTGTATGGCACATTCATGATACCAATTACCCAATGATGATCAATATACAAATGCCCATGATGATCAATATACAAATGATACATTATTTGCTTTTTAGCGTTTCTTTTCTTTTCTTTTTCTCTTCTTTCTCTTTTCTTCACGTACAGCTCTCCCGTCCATGTCCGGTGTACGGCTCTGAAACACAAATTATGTTTCGATACATACTGTGCATATTAATTATGGTTCACGCCAAATAAATTTTTCTTAAGTTTAAAAAATTGAAGTTACAAAACACTGAAAAGTGGCCTATAAAATAAGAAAATAAATAAATAGTTTATGAAAGCCCCTGCATCACAAATTTTCTATTTCACACCAAATAAATTTTTCTTCAGTTTCAAAAATTGAAGTTACAAAACACTGAAAAGTGGCATATCTAATAATAAAATAAATAAATTGCTTATGAAAGCCTGCATGACAAATTTTCTATTTCAATTGAAAGCCCGGCAACAAGCGAGGAACGGGAGGAAGAATATTTTCCCCAAGTCCGCGTCGTGTGTGGGTGAAAATGGCGGTCTCCCTTTTCGCCTGGTTTATTTGGAACGCAGGAAATAGCTAGCCAGCAGGTTGTCACTGCTGACCCCCATTCTTACCTTACGGCGAGATAACACCTACACCGTCCAGGTTCTCGAAGATGCCTCACAAAAGACATCCGTCCATTTCCTTCAGAGGAATAAAAACACAGACCTACATATAATAGATCCAGGTATACGAATAGTCAGAACATGACAGAAGGTAGGGGGGGAACACGGGTGGCTAACATTTTCTAGGAAATTAGTAGGGAAAACTACTTTTTTTGTTATTGACCGGTAGAATTTACAGGGTGTGATCAGTCCTATGTCTTCTCTCATAGAGCATCACGAGTTTTTACGAGTCCTCATTTCTGTTAAACTACCATGGGTACTCAGAAAAAATAGTTAAAATCGCACAATATTGAGAGTTTTTTCGTAGAAAAGAAGGAAGACTAAACTAGACGAAACATTGCTGAGCGAAACTACTGATGTTGCTTTTGAAACAGACGGTAAGAACTAATTTGGAGATTATTTTTTTCTAGCGCGTATCCAGACATATTGTTTCTAGTAATGGAGATGGGACTGTAAGAGCCTTAGTTTTTTTATGTTGTAAGAGTAAGTATCAACAGAAATTAATTTGTTATGATAAACCCAGTTGTTGTCAGTAGGGGATCCAGGGAAGGAGGCTAGGGGGCTTCCGCCTCCCTAAAAATGAAAGAGATTGCTGCTCACGGAGGGGGTGTTAGGGAGGGGGGCTTGGGCCCCCCTCCCTAAAGGGGGAAAGTTAGAAGTGAAAAGCATTGAAAATTATCCCTAATGAATTAATTTTTTTCTTTTTAAAAACTGTGTTTAAATTATTTCTAAAGTACTTTTTACAAAAAAAAGTTAGTTTTTAAATAAATGCTTACAGTTAGTGTACGAAACACAGTTAAATTCGGTTTCAACGATACTGAAAAGATCAGATAATGATTTGACTATAACGAGTTACATTGCCTGTACGCATGGTGTTCTATGGGCAAGTCAAGCGGCACAGAATATTTTGGCGTTATAAGAGTTATAATTATAATCGAGTTCAGCAGAATTTGTATCCCAGCCCCCCTGTAAACTAAAATCCTGTGTGCGCCATTGGATTGCTGAAAGGCAATATTCTGCTTTATAATATACTTTGGACAGGCAAAATTATATTTTTTATAAGCTCTTCCCAACCTAAGTTTTATGCTCCAATATGGTAGCTTTTCAATACCCTTCAACAAGTAGTAATTTATGTGCCAGAAAGATTCACAGAAGTTGGGGGGAGCGTATACCCCCAAACGTTACCCTTGTCTAATGGCAATGGTAGGGTTTGGCCTGGACGTTAATGAAGGTGTAAAGAATACTGTTTTATTATTTGTCCCTCTTCCCGCTGATGCGATTGGGAGAGTAACATTGAGGAGGTGGGGCAAAATGTTTCCTATCGTGGAAAATACAATTTTCAAATAGGTGAAATGCGAATTCATTGAATTTGGGAAGGGAGTAAACGATTGGCTCCTTCTGCCCTTATTAAGTTACGGCTTTGGAAGGCACATATCTAGAAAAAATTTTGGAAGGGATCCAAAAATCTCTGAGGGCGTCCAAAAGACAAAAAAAGGCAAAATTTTTCACCAAAAGACTATATCATTATAAATTTAGTAACAAAAATCAAAATTTCGGGGGAGGGGTCCAGACCCCCGACTTAAATATGCATTTGGCCTTTAGTCTCCCCCCCCCCCAATAATTTACAGGTTGCGACGCCAATGTGGGGAGCCACAATTTTACCAACAGGTCAAATGGCAGGGATGGAATATTTTTCTTCCTTCAAAATAACTAAATCCTTTACTCTAAAATTTTCCTTTCACACCTTCCAATTTTCCTATCTTGAAGCGAACTCAAAAAATCTAATCTCTTCCAAAAATTTAATTTTACTTTTTGTATGATATCCCAATGTGATCGTATTGAAAAGTTATCCTCTGCAGGTTCAGCTGGAGAGGTTATACCCAATCAAATAGTGTGTACGCAATCAATCACTACCCCCCATCGTAAGTAGTCTCGAATTCAACAACGCTTCAATTTGAGTGAAATGCTCAGAGTATTTAACTCTTTAAATCTTAGGTTGGTATTTCCAACCACCAGCATGGAATTTTGCCGCTTCTCCTAACCCTCCAAATTGAGAGCTCACTGAAGGAATCATACGCCATTCTATACCTACCTGTGACAAAAAAAAAGCCAATTTTATCATTTTTATTAATTAGATTGACAAACTTAAACAGATGAGTTAATTTCTTTATAACACCTACAAAGGTTGTTCCATTATCGGAAAAAATTGAATATGAAGTACCTAATAGGGCTATCACACTGAGAAAAATCCGACCAATTTTCCTTGCAAATCAAGTTTCCAGCCGATTCTCTCGGCCGTTACCTTGACGACCGCGAACTGCAACTGTTTCCTTTCCGAAGGAAAAAATCCGAGTCGGACGAAATTTCGGCCAATCAGAGTACTTCTTCCTGCTACGTCATAAGCAATTTCGAGCAATGGCGACTACTACTATGTTCGAAGCTTGGCTCGATGTCAGAATCACGTGTAAATAAAATTATGGCCACGTTCAAGTGGACTTTGGAATTGCAGATTGCTGCCCATCCGATGTAAATATACCAACGTACGATAAGTAAAATAAGAACCTGCACGCCAAATCAGCGATGCGATGACTATTTGACGTCGGAGAGAGTTTGTTTACTTTTGCAGCCCTTAAAGATAACCACGCCTTCAAGTCCGTCGGAAAAGTTGGTCCAGCGCGAAGTTGCTCGGATTTTCCCTTTAGTGTGATAAGGCCATTAGTCACAAAACAAACAAAAAAGGCGATATAACCCTTAATAGTTTTGGCTCCTCTACCACGGTGATTTACAATAATCTACGTCACATGCAAAAAAAGGCCCGCTGGGAGTAACTCTATCTATAGGAAGATCTCCCATCAGCTGCTGTACAGAGTTTGTTGGATACCTACAACCTGTGATACATTTATGTACACAAATTTTAATTAGTCTTTTGACAGCCGACGAAATTGTGTGGTGGATAAAGCACCATACTACGGTTTCGGGTTCAACTCCCGGTGGTCGGGGTTCCATTCTCGACTGGGCGTGGCTGTCATTGTGTCCGTCCCTTCATATGGGGCGACGTTGGTCCACCTACTAGGTGCCCCCATAATAAAGAGACGAACAGCTCCGGCCTTAGTAGTGGCCAATACATCCAGGGGCAGAGGCCCGCCATTGGAAAGAAAAAAAAATAGTCATTTGATGCCAATTATCTAGTAACGTTCCCGAATAATTCCTAACAAAAGGTTTAAACCAGTGTGTAAGTTCATAATATGAAAATAATGTAAAACTAAAATACTTAATTCATGTTGAGATTACGGTGTTATTGGAGGCTTTGAATTATATGAGAGAGACCATTACATAACCTTCCCTCAAATTTCAGCAAGCCGACCTCAACAACAAATGGACAAAGGCTTGATAAAGAACTTTTCGTTGAAACTGCTTTGCCAAACTTTATACAAGTATTCTCTCAGGAAAATATAAATTTTGTGTATACAGTTCTACCAGAAAATTAACAGATTACCTGCATTTCATCTTTCCATAATATATAAAGGGTTAATCTTACCTTTGTCTCCACTCTTACAATTAGAGATAAAGCTAATGCAAAAAGCTAAAACATCAATTAATTTTGTATATGATGAATAAGAGTCAAAGAAATTATCAAATGCATTATTTTTAAGAAAGGCCGAAAAAGTAAATTTTATGTTCTTCCTTTCTTTGAGAAAATGTTCAGAATTGTCCTTCCTTTTGGGTGGCTTTGACCATTCTTCATCACCTGATGGAGCCCTCGTGGGCCCTCCCACAATAAGACACAGTTCGGATGCTCTTTAGGAGACAATTCTCTGTATGCAATATTCTCTGGGTTCTCCTTAGTTGGTGCATAATGCCAGTTATTCAGTGGGACCAAGCCTTAGATTTCTGACGTTCTATTCGCAATGAATGGCTTTCACTTATTAGAAGGAGAGGACAAACAAGACAGCATGACTTATGAATTCCTCCAGTCATAAAACTGGATATGATTATCCTTCAAAGCACTAAACCAAGGTGAAATACAGCCTTGCTAATAGGAGATCACCAATCAATTCCAACTTCGGAATTGATACTGGCTTGAAAGGGGCCATCTTGCTTTCAACTACTAAAAAGGCAACATTAGGAGTTTTGTTACCTTGGCATTGCACTGCATATATTACACGTGCATAGACAGACTTTGACGCATCACATAACCAGTGAAGATTTATTTCTTTTTCAGCAGTCAGAAACTATCTTGAAGCTGAGATCTGCAAATCTGAAGAAATTCTCTTTGAAATTGAAGTCATTCGTTTGAAAAGTGCTCTGAAAGAGAGCTATCCCAGTACAGCTTTAACAACTATAATTGCTGATATTATATTTTTATTAAAATTGTGCATAGCGATAAAAGCCCTAAAGGATGAAAAATTCTCACTGATTATGAAAGAAAGGATCGCTTCATAATTTTATCTTCGAATTTCAAAATAACGTTGAAAATGAAACAACCAGCGGTAGAGACCCAGATAAGACTAAGAGCCTTGCTACAGCGCAATAGTTCTGGGCAATAGTCCTGGACCCAGCAACTAGCCACCTAGAAATGGTGCTTTGAGAAATGGGTTGTCCTTTAGAGTCGACGACCTCTTGAAGAACCTTAAAATTATTTCACATTCTGATGTTTGTGAAAATTCATCGTCGGACAGTAGAACATTTTTTAAATAATCTAATTCTATAGCATTGACTTGTTCCATGGTAATATGGGACTTTACAGTGTTTAAAATATGTACAGCTGCGTGGGGGAAAAAACCACCAACTTGCTCTTTATTTGGCCGTCGTTCGTTCGTCGTACAGCAAAGTTATATATACTGTTGCAGAATACTCTGCTTGTTTCCCGGGTTCATCGTTCTAAAGTTCAGTTGGTGTAGAAAGTTCTAGTAAAGAGTACACTTTTCAGGATGAAACACAAACTTGTTTGCTTCTAGAACTTAGTCGAACAATCAGCTGTACAAAATTCACAGGCACTAACGGCCAGTAGCTCGTTTATAACAGTCCGCTCAGTACCGAAGGTTTCCCAAATGCTATGATTCTCACACAAAACACTTCTACAGGTAAAATTCAGTGGAAATATCCGAGGGATAACACTAACAGTCCCTCAAGACTCATCAATCAAGAATTTACACACAGCACTTAAAATCAAAGCTTCATAAACAAGCGCGAAAACACCGATTCTATCACACAGTTCACAGAGCAAAGCGCCGTACTCGTCGGAAGCTCGATTCACACTGAACTGGGGCTTCTGACATGCTTGTATTTACAAATGACTCAGAAGGTACAAGAATCTTCCAGAAGAATATATTTCTCGAAGATTCCACATAAAGCGGGAATTTTGATTACGTCATAGAAGAGAAATATTAGGCTATTATGCATGGTAATGCAGAAAAACTATCTTTACAAACCCCATTGGGAAAATCACGCCAAATGACCAAAATATCGTCAATCTTGTCGACTTTTGGCGAAATATCACCTAATTTGGCGCCAAAAATAAGTCCCCAAAAGTGAGGTTACCGAAGGTCTAGGACCAATATTTGTCGAGATTTCTAGAATTTACCATAGAAATCAATGGGAAAACCCAAACCTCCGATCTCCGGTTCTAGTTGACCGATTCTGATGCAACAAAAAGCACAATTTAACTATTTGACGCGTAGAATACGAATTTGAAACTATTTTAAACCCCAGAACAGCGGGTTGCGCTGAAAATTCGTAACAATACCATTCGTTTGCAAATAACGCATACTTTAATTTACTATTAATTGAGTTTGCATAAGAGGCCGTCTTCATATTTAATTCTGCATCAATTTCGTTTTTCTCAATGGCAACACTCGATTTTGACTTTATTAAACAAAAGAAAACCTTCAAATTACCCTAACTACACATTTTCAGCTATTTTCTATGATAATTTCCGGAGACATTGTGAATTCGTTTTTGCGCGATTAGGTGGCTTTCTCCAAAACTTTGCGTAAATAGGGTTAGGTCCCCGTAGAAAGTCCCCCTCGGAGGGCATTCCTACTCCCCGGCCTAGTTCCCTAGCGTAGATAATTGGCCGTAACCCACATTTCCATTTCTAGTTTGCACGACTTAAGGGACTTTTTGCAAATTGAAAAACGCTATTTGTAGGTTTCGAACTTTTCGCTTTTCGTTAATTTCGCTTGCGATATAAATAAATAAATAGTATTTACAGGGAAAATACTGTTTCTTGTCTTAAAGTTTTCTGTACTGAGAATATCAGTAGTAGAAATTAGAATATTTAGTGAGTGTTCCAAATGAACTGTGACTCCAAAACTTCCTTGTCCATAAACATGATTTAAGGAAAAAATGCAAAACGTTTACAATTTTGAATATCTTTCTAATTTTGAAATTGTTTGGGGGTATTTGAAAGTTCTGTTAGACAGGTGAAATGTTGCCAGGAGCGAGAATCTGTTCTGTGGTCTTCTGACTACAATCATGAATGTTACTCAGCTATGGTTGAACTTGAAAAATGGTTTCATGATTGAAAATTTATTTGTTTGAATTTCATGTAAAAAACGAATTACTTCTTTGAAGAAGCAATATTATCTCTGGGTTTGTTATTTCACTTTCTTCATTTAATATTATCGTCTGCAGTGTGCAATGTTTTTATAAGACTTTAGGCGGTATTTTAATTTATAGTCAGATGAAAATTTAGATAGAAAAATGTGATTTTGAATGTTTGTTGAATGTTTGATTAAGCATGAGGAAGTCAAAAGACCTGATGTTTCAGATATTAAAAAAGGTCAAATTCATGCCTGTAATGTTGCGGATGTTAGATTTCAGAAACAGAACTTTGTGCTATAAGACATACATCTACTACATATGATTCTATACATGGAAAATATTTTATTTGGGGGGGGGGGGGGAGAATGGAAGCGGACGCAGCAATAGACGCTTTATAGAATTACCATCAAGGTGCGCAAACCTCCAATTTATTTACTTCAAAATTTGCTATTTCTAATACCACTAACTTTAACTATTTTTTGTGCAAAAGAAATCTATTTATTTTCCGCGATTTTCAAAACATTGTCACTTAATATATTTATATATGGTCCCTTAACTCAAGAAAATGACACATTTTATTTAATACTAGCTGAAGTACCCGTCTTTGACGGGTTAGTGAATGCAAATTTCCAAAAAGCAAGAACTTTCGTCAGCATTGTAGGAGTACACAGCATGGATGTAGTGTGTTGCCAAAGTAAAGAAAGCGAAGTTCTAATTTTTATGTATTGTTAAAATATTACAGGTTAGAGAATAACTAAGTAATATCATTTCATTCGCTAATTATGGGATGCGCGAACGAATATTTACGCATATTAAAATAATTTTCGCAAAATCTCAAAATCTAATCAATATTTTTTTGAAAAATTGGAAGCCTAGAATTTAAGTTGAGTGACAACCTACCATGTCACCAAATTTCGTTTCATTCCCTGCAGTCTTTATTTCGTGATGCTGGAACAAAATTTCAGCATTTTAAAACGATTTTCACAAAATCTCAAAATGTAATCAAAATATTTTAAAAATTCAACGCCTATAAATTAAGATTAGCAACTACCTATCATATCACTAAATTTCGTATCATTCGTATGAGTCGTTATTACGTGATGTTTGAGGAAATAGAAACGAGAGAAATTTCATGAGAGAATCAATGAGAGAATTTTCACAAAATCTCAAAATCTAATAAAAATGTTTAAAAAATTGGACACCTATAGTTTATGTTGAGCAACCATCTATCATGTGACCCAATTTCATATCATTCGCTTTAGTCGTTATTACGTAATGCGTGAACAAAGATTCACTCAGTTTTAAACGATTTTCGCAAAATCTCGAAATCTGATCGATTATTTTTAATTAGATGATATAGTTTAAGGTGAGTGACCACCTTTAATTTCACCAAATATCATTTTTTCACCTTAGCAGTTAGTACGTGTGATGCGCGAACACAAATTTACGCAGTTTGAAATGATTTTCGCAAAATTCCAAAATCTAATAAAGATTGTTTAAAAATTCGACACCTATGTTTTAAGTTGAATGACCACCTATCATGACACCCAATTTCATATCAATCGCTTCAGTCGTTTTTACGTGATGCTTGAACACAAATTTACGCAGTTTGACAGGATTTTCGCAAAATCTCAAAATCCAATCGAGATTTTTTTTAAATTCGACGCCTATGTTTTAAGTTGAGTGACCACCTATCATGACACCCAATTTCATATCATTCGCTTCAGTCGTTTTTACGTGATGCTTGAACACAAATTTACGCAGTTTGAAAGGATTTTCGCAAAATCTCAAAATCCAATCAAGATTTTTTCAAAATTCGACGCCTATGTTTTAAGTTGAGTGACCACCTATCATGACACCCAATTTCATATCAATCGCTTCAGTCGTTTTTACGTGATGCTCGAACACAAATTTACGCAGTTGGAAACGATTTTCGCAAAATCTGAAAATCTAATCAAGATTTTTTTTAAATTCGACCCCTATGTTTTAAGTTGAGTGACCTCCTATCATGACACCCAATTTCATATCATTCGCTTCAGTCGTTTTTACGTGATGCTTGAACAAAAAAAGCGTCACGGACAGAATGACAGAATGACAGAACGACAGAACGACAGAATGACAGACAGACAAACTTTTTTCTGAGGGTCGCATCGGATTCCCGGGTGCTTGAAACGGATAAAAATCGCAAAATTTTTTAATTCCAAGAAATGTACAGACAAAAGTCTAATTTTATTTATATAGATAAATTAAACTACTGAACGTAAAAATCTGAAATTTTGCACAACCATGTAATATTACTTTCTGCATCTATTTCCATCGAAATTTGGCTGCGTCGCTATTCACAATTCTTTTAATATTAATTTAATAATCCATAATTAACGCATATTAATATTTTATTAAAAATTATAATAATAGTAAATTATGTTTGGGTCGTTTAGTTCTAATAGTACGAATAAAACTCCGCTTCTTATTATCAGTATTATATGAGATATGAATTAAAGTATGAAAAAATATTTTAACATGGGGGGGGGGGATTTTGGAAGCTCACAACTTACTCATTTTCAGTTCAAATTTATTGAAAATTGGTATCCGGGTTTAAAATGAGTAATTTTTTGAAAATTACTCTTTACATTGTATGAAGTGACATTTAGGGGCTGCTATTAGGGGGAAAAAAAAGTTTGTGCGAATTTTAATAAGGAGATGGCCCCTTATGTAATTTTTAAGCATGGCAAATAAAGTGTACGTCAATCGTAAACGATTGGTAAATGCAACTTTGCTGTACGACAAATGACGCCTGAATAAAGTACAAGTGGGCGTTTCTTTCCGCAGCTGTACATTAATGCAAATAAATTAGTCGACAAATCTGCAGTCGACCTTTAAATACAGTGATCCCCGAGCTGGTACTCCAGCCATACCGCTCAGGCATAACCCATCATTTTTTCATTTCAGGCCTAATATAATTATGACTATTTCAGATTTAAATGAACACTCTGTACCAATATCTAATAAAGCGCGAAACGGAAACGATTTTCCTTCATTATTATAAACACTGTAGCTGTGGGAAGGAATGACATATATTTTGAATTACAAACAGATGTGCTAGAATTATCTTACTGAGCAAGGGAAGTAACTTCTTGATTTAACATTTGCTTTCACTATTTTCTATCCGTTTATTATCAGAATAATGTTTTGTAACGGATAGACTATTCCCCTTAATCTGTAAGTGCAACAGAGAATTATGCCTTCCTTTGCATATAACACATTTTTAATAGTTATTTTGCAATCTTTACAGCTAAGTGCATTAGGATGGGCGAAAAAAAAAAAGACTTTTTTTTCAACTTGTAATACTGTGAAAAAGTTGAGTATTTGGGTGACTAAAAATTTGTAAAAAATAAAATTGGTTTATTTCTTCCGATCGTACATCTGCTGCTAATTTGGAAGAATTCACGTTTTTAAGGTAGTTTTTTACATTTCTAAATTAGCCTGTTTCTAAATATAATAGATCATATTCTTATGTATTCGAACCACAAACACTAATGCCAAAACATTATTAAATCCATCCGCATTTTCCAGTCGCTCATTGCCTACAAAGTTAATGAGATTTTCATTAAAAAATGTACATACAATATGTTGGATTCCAGCTCAAGGGGAAAAAGATGCTGACTTATACAATCTTTTTTTTTTTTTTTTTAGAACATTATAACATTTTAAAACTTTTTTTAACTGATAAAATTTTTATACGAAGAGTAGTAAATCCAAGAAAATCACATTGAACACAATTGGACATCTCCATTCTCATTCATTCTTAGGTTAAGGGGCATTGATATCTGTTTTAAGGGCGATGTTAGACATTTTGAAAGCATAATCATTCTGATAAAGCCATCTCTAGAAGTAGCTCCACATACTTTTTTTGAGGATTCTGTCTCGAGTTCTACTCATATTTCAACCAAGACCTTTCAACATCTTGGGTGTGTACAGAAAAGAGACGTGACGTGTGATGGTCGTGCTGTGGATGCTCTCGAATAATATTGGAATATCTTGGTAAAGAGTGATATATTTTGCACGAATTTGATTTCATAGTTTGTAATATGATGTGGTGAATGCGTAGAGGTGTATATAGTGAAATTTGGTGCTGTGGATCTTTATTTACGACACTTAAAAAATTTGCTACGCCACTGAGATACGTGGACTCTAAGTCCTGGAAATTACAAGCCTATTTATGGATTATTAATTTAATCAGTGCTATCGACGTGCTCGGCTCGTGGAGATGAATACAACGGTGTAGGTGTTAAGGATTTTTGCCTTCTGAATAGTGAGTTATCATCTTTGAATTTGTGTGTTTACATCTTGGTGTTTGTCAAGTTTGATTTTCGCGCCAATTTTTCCCGCCTTCGCCATTACTGCCGGCTTCCTCGTCCGTTAGTGTCTCCGGAATGAATCATTGAAGCACCACTCGGATCAAAGACCAGGGAGGTAAGCCAATCCATATTAATTAGTTCAGGTGTGGCCAAAACTTGATATTGTGTACTCTGGTTGATAGATTAAATTAAGTGATGATTATTGTATGTTCTGATTAGATATTTTATAGATTATGATTTGCCACTTATAGTTGATCATTCATGAGAAAGAATTGTATTTGTAAATAAGAGATATTAATAAGCAAAATTGATAATTTTTCAAAATTTTTTGATTTTTGAAATTCTAATTGGATATGTATTTTATTTGAATGTTATACATGTAAGATATTTAGAGTTTATTGATATCAAGTTAAATTTATATATATAAAAAGAGCTCGGGAAAATACCTACTGATCTGTAGTTGGCTTGGAGTGGATTTATAGTGATCATAAAGTGGAGATATAGTGTGGGCCGTAGGTGGACAATTAGGGTTCGTGTCCAGGTTATCCTTGAGTGCCTTACCGATGAGGTGGGAATGTGATATACTTGATTAAATTTGATCTCTTGAGTCGATTGGGTTTGAGCGGGTCCTATTCCTCGGTGGTGACCAGGATTTCAGGGTTCGTTTTCCGGCTGTCCTCTCTTGGCTGACCCGTTTTATTTGGGTTCGCCTCCCAACTATTCTTCGCTGGCAGCGTTCTTGAAAGGGTTCGATTCCTACTTAGTCTTGGATCAGTTGGCTCACGCTGGGAGTGTATCCATTCTATCCTTGGATATATTGGTGTCATATATTGGACCAAGATTAGTTGTATAATAACTGTGGTATTTGGTTGTGGTGTGGAGATAGTATTTGATGATGGATTCTGGATCGGACTTGGCTTCGTCCAGATTGTACTCACAACAAAAGGACGCTAATGCAGACAGATCAACACTTAGTACGAGTACCCCGACCTCAATTGCGGGAACTCCCCCCCTGGCGTAAAGCCTAAACAGTCTCAACTGCAACAGTCTGGTGCCTCACAGAATATGGATAAATTGAAATATATGCCACTCAGTAAGAACTTGGAGAATAAGATTTTTGAACTAGGCTCAATGGCTGCACTCAATGAAATAAAAAAACAGGCTCAATAAAAAACATACAGAATTATTTCATGCAAGGAAAATGAGTAAGGAAACTATATCTGAAATAGAAAAGATTTTTCATGAGGCATACAACGTAGGAATGGTACTAACTCAGAAATACAATGAAGCCGTCAAAATATTGCAATGTAAAAAACTAGACAAGACTTATGCGGATGTTGTATCTGAACATTTGATAGAGAAAATTGATGACTTGCAGGATAAGGTCACCAAGGTGGTGGAGAGGCCTCTGGTTGAGGTGGTGAAGCAGGATGAGGAAAAGGGTGTACGAAACTATAATATAAGCATTCAATGCAAGGAGGGGAAGGAGTCGCCTTTAGAGATAAGGAATGCTGTCAAGACAGAATTGACCAAAACAAATACTAAAATAAAATTAAATGACATAATTTTTGCAGAAAAATCCAAAAGGATAATTTTGATATCGAATAACAAAAACGAAATGTCTACCACCTATCAGGCCCTAATAAGTAACACTCCGCTAGTAGAGAGATATAATATTAAACAGACTAAGATAGCCACACATAAAGTTATAGTCTTGGGGGTGCCTAATATGATTACGGCCGGGGAGATAGAGGAGGAGCTAGGCTCACTTGCAGACAATCTGGAAGTAGAGGCGGTAAGGCCATTGGGGAAGAGGGAGATGGTGGCATGGTTGCTGAATGTTGACGAGCCAACAAAAAATGTTCTGTTATCTAAAGGTAAAACTTGCATCTCAATGCACAGAGTCAGGATAGCACCATTTGTTGATGCTCCCCGATGCCTCAAATGTCAAGATTTGGGCCATAGGATATACACATTTAAATCTGAAAAGCAATTCTGCGCTAGATGCGCTTTAGAACACAATACAAGAATCTGTACGGTGGAAGATTTTGTATGCAGAAATTGTTATGAACTGGGAGACTCGGAGTACGACCATCGCGCTGACTCCCCTGTGTGCCCAACGTACCGGAAATATAAAGAATGTCTTATAAAGGAAAGCCGTGGAGTGACGTCTTAGGGTCACTCCTTAACTAACATATCTGATCTTACTGTCCTCTATATGCAACAATGGCTTCACAAACCCCTGTAATAATGCACGATACCATTAATGTTATTCAAATAAATCTCAATCATTGCAAAAATGCTAATCTACAATTGTTTTCATTTATTTCTGATGTGCACAAACTTTATAAATCAATTGATAGCATTCAAGTAATAGCTTATCAAGATCCGTTGATAGTAAATAATAGATTTTATGGCTGCCCCTCCTACATAAGAGACTTTCGTTCCGATGCAAATACCTGTGGTTTGTTATTACTGGGTCAAAATATAAAGGCCCTGGCGGTAAACAAAAGTGCAAATAACATATTTATCAAGATATACAATAATAAAACTAATGAGAATATCATATTAGGATCTCAATATTCACCACCCAGAAGTGACATGGTGCAGGACTGTTCCAACTGGACTAACATAACAGGCAAACAAGACACAGTTATAATTTTTGGCGACTTCAATGCCCACAATACTCTTCGGGGCTATAGGGATAGAAATGAGCGGGGAAAATACCTTCAGGAACTCACCAATGAATTGGACTTAATAGTAGTCAATGACCCCATGGCCCCAGCCACTTTTACACACATAGGAACCCATGGACACCCAGATCTAACAATAGCTTCTGACAATATGAAAGACATGATACATACTTGACAGGTTCTTTTAGATGAAAACGGCTCTGACCATAGATATATATTAACACGAATAAAAATGACAATAGATAAAATTACCGATTATAAATATAAAACTAAATATAGTAGTTTTAAAAAATTCAATAGACTTTGGTCCGCTTATATATCCCCAATAATTGCAGCTTTAATTGAAGCATATAATACAACCGAATTACAAAATATTTTCGAAAAATTAAACAACACATGGAAAGATATCAATGAAAAATCATTCAAAAAGACAAGTAAAAATAAAAAATTTAAGATAACTTGGTGGACAAAGGAACTTTCAATGCAACGTAATAAACTAAGAGCAATGCAGAGAAAACTGATCAAACAACCCCATAATATTGAGTACAAAACCAAATACAATATGGTCAGAGCCAGTTATCGCAAATCTATAACAATAGCCAAGGAACAGTCCTGGAAGGCCTTTTGTACTAGGCAACAGAAAACGTATGGAAATAGCTTTAAAATAGCCAGGGGCCTTTATAACAATCACTTCCTGGAGACCATATTTGATAGTAATACAATAGAACAGAGCCATGAGGAAATTATGCATACCTAATAAATGCACATTTTCAAACAAGCAGAGCTGATGACGCCTGGAGCTCCTCTGATGAAATAGATATAAACAACCAATTGCCTATAAACAAACACCCTATGACAGTAGACAATAATAAATCTAATACCCAAACAATAATAGATAAGGATTTTAACACTTTAACAGAAATTGAACTAATACAAGCTGTACAAGCACAGAATGTAAGGAAAGCAACAGGTATTGACAAAATAGACGCCAACATAATAATAAACCTAACGAGGAGTTTCCGAAGCGAATTATTAAGCATTTACAATAAATGTCTGCAAGCCGGTACCTTCCCCAATATATGGAAAATATCGTCTTTTATCTTCTTCAGAAAGAATAATAAGGACCCGAAAGATCCAAAATCATACAGACCGATTTCTCTCTTAAGCATAGCGGGGAAGGTACTGGAGCGTATAATAAAATCTAGAACAGTTAACCTATTGGAACAAAATAATTATCTGCATGCAAATCAATATGGTTTCCGGGAGTGCCGTGGTACCGTGGATCTGTTGTATAAAGTAATAAATAGAATAAAAGAGTTTAAAAAAAATATACAAATATGCTGTCCTGGTGTCATTTGACATCCAGGGCGCATTCGATAATATACGTTGGCACATAATAAAAGAGGAAATAGATTTAACCCCTTTACCCAACTATCTAAAAAATATCTTAAAAAACTATTTGGATGACAGGTATATAATAATAAACAATGGAAATTCTCACATTAAAAACCAAGTATTTAAAGGTTGCCCACAGGGTTCTTGTCTTGGCCCTCTCCTATGGTTAATCGCTGCAAATAGAATATTAAAAACTATGAATGAGGACTATAATGACTTTTATGCCTTTGCGGACGACTTTATACTTATCGAAGCAGATAATACAATAGAGAAACTACAAATAAAAACAAATAATAGAATCAATAAATTTAAACAAATATGCGATATCATGGAATTAAGTATATCAGTGCAAAAGACGCAGGCGATTACCATGGGAGTGAAGTCAGGAACTAAACCTCGATATAAATTAAATAATCAGAAAATAAGATCAGTCACAGAATTAAAATACCTAGGCATAATAATAGACAATAAACTAACGTTCACATCACATATAAGATATCTTAATGAAAAAATAACAAACTTTATTAATAATATGTCCTTGGTGAGTGGGGTGTCCTGGGGCGTGCGTCCAGAAATTCTCAGGACCTGGTATAATACAGTCACAGAAAAACAGTTAATTTATACAGCCCCTTTATGGGCTACAAATCTCACCAAGGACTCCGTTAGTAAACTGTGGGCAATCCAGAAATTAGCCTTAATTAACATTTTAAAGGCCAATAGCAATACAGCTCATTCCGCCTTGTGCACCCTCTTGAACATTACACCGATGGACCTTGCAATAGAACGGGAGGTAAACAAATATAGAGCAATAAAACAAAACAGTCTATTACAACATAGAGAGTTACCAACTAATTATACAATAGAGAAAATAATTCCTCCCTCAATGTATAGCAATTACAAAATTAGGAACCAAATCACTACAATAGACAGTATCGAACATGACACAATAGACAATTCTTACATAAAAATTTATACAGATGGCTCAAAAATGGAAAATGGTACCGCATTCGCTTTCACAGTAATAGATAACTTAAATAGTCCGGTATATGATTATAATGAACGTATAAATATATATAACAGCATTTACCAAGCAGAGCAACTGGCAATAGTCACCGCGGTGGAATGGGCTGTAAATAATAATTACAATAAAATAAAGATCTATACAGACAACAGATCCACGGTTGAAAAAAATTAAATCTGTATATTCAAACACAGAAATTTTGATAGAACTGTATAAAATACTTGAAACTCATAGAAATGTTAAAGTCATAATAATATGGATAAAGGCACATGTGGGCCAGAGAGGTAATGAAAGAGCGGATCAACTAGCAAAATTACCTTTAATAGAAAACCACCAGATAAGCAATAGAACCATACCGGTCCCCAGGTCCAAAATAGTGTATATTATAAATAAAAATATAAGAAAGAAATGGCAAAATTGGTGGAACTCAGTGGAAACAGGCAGATACACTTATAAATTTTTACCGACAATAGACAATAACTACAATATTAACAATATAATAGCTACGAAATTCATTACTGGTGGAGGCAGTTTTCCCAAATATCTAAAGAGAATTCAGGTTCGTAGAACCGAAATGTGCGATTGTGGCCAATTGGGCGACCCATTACACTATGTCTTTGGGGACTGCCCCCTTATGCCTAACAAAATTAGAAGAAATAGTAATGTTGATCTGTTCAAGAACTTTATGCAAGTAATCCAGATACCCCATATAATTAAACTCATTAAAATAAACTATAATAAATTAATAGAACTCTACAGCACTATAAATTTCAGATATAAATAGGTACCGGTCTCCCAGTGGAAAAAAAAAAAAAAAAAAAAAAAAAAAAAAAAAAAAAAAAAAGAGGAAGTGCTCGCACCACTGTCATATTGACAGTGACAGTGGCATTTGGATATAAGTATGATTATGCGTTCTTAATATATAATATGGTAAAGATATATAATTTAACAATACATGGCAGATTGAAGGTATGAAAAAAAAGAAAATAAAAGAAGAAGGGAAAAAAAAAAAGAGAGAGAATCTGTTTTTAAACTGCCAGTGTTTCTCTACATTTTGAGTACTGCTTGGTATGGTTATGGTTGTATTGTATGTATATAGTTTATCGTATATAATCGTATAGTGTAAAAAGTTTATTATAAATACGTGACACTACGCAATAATTATGTGAGGGAGTAAGGTAGAAAAGTAATAATGAATATGGCCAATGGCCAGGTATATATAAGCAAGTGTGCGAGCACGCAATGAATGAATAAAAATATAAATAGATAATGTGTAAGCGTTAATTATAGATTCATATCGAATTACATTATAGATTAAGAATAAATGTACTGTGGAGTAGGAAGACATGTAAATATGTATGATAATTATATGTATATAGTCAATTGTAATGCATGTGTTTCTTTGAGTTTTAGTTTATGTAGTAAATGGTATAGTATTAAGTGCATATACACTCTTAAAACTGTGCCTCTTATATGGAAGGCACAAGCGGATTGTGCCTTCCACTTTTTTAACATGAGAGGCACATAGCCAATGTACCTCTCATATAGTATTAAAAATGAAAGGCACATCGAAATAAAAGGCACCGCTAACACATCGAATTCTGTCAGAGGCACGGAACAAGATTTGTGCCTCTCGACCCATTGCACTCCCCATGTGTGCCTCTGATTTTCAGGGATACATTGCAGGCATGCGCAAACGATTTACCCATCATGCACTCGGCTCGCTCGGCGCTTGTTGCATAACCTCCTTTTAATCGCGCTTGATGGCGCTAGTTGTCTATATCCCAGATCTATGGGATAAAAAGTTCATTGATCTCTGGGGAAAATACCCCCACTTGTTTTTCTACTGCGTACTGCGTAGGTGCTTAGGGCTGAAAGATGCCTAACCCCTTTGTATTTTGGGCTGGAAGATGCCCCTTGTAATGTTAAAATGTTTAATGTTTGTGGCAATTGTAAATAAATGTATAAATGTAAATAGAACCACCGTGTTTGCTTTCTGCAGAATAATTTTGCGAATTTCAGAGCAACAGAAGAAAAGCTATTTTCAGTTTCGCACATTTTGGTGCA
>JAWZYV010014820.1:0-71675 GCA_038373885.1 Cheiracanthium punctorium | reverse complement strand
AGGGAGGTATGGGACAAAAATGTTACAGTTTTTAAATATGCAAATAAAAGCAAGTTGTTTGTGTATTGCTGTTTTTGAATTTTTTTTATATAGCTTAAAGAACATACAATTCGATTTTTATAAGCTGCACCCTTGGTAAGTTCAAACTAGTGAAGTAAAAAAAAAATTGTGAAATCTGTCCCATTCCTCCCAACTCTCCCCTACTCAGAATTTTCTGGTTAAAGCATCTTGGTTTAATATTAAAATTCTGAAATGATATCGATTTGATGTTTTAAATTGATAATATGCCCATTGATTTTTTATTCTTTAGTCAAGTAAAGTTTAATTTTTTACTAATCTGTTCTTTGGACAAATTGAAATGAAAATCTTAATTGGTATGTTATCTCAGTGTGTGATAATTGAATCTCATTGTAGTCCACTAATTATTTAATTTCTAAAACTCAACTTAACCAGACTTCTAACGCATTTCAGTTTGGGACAATTTTAATGATTTTCAATTATCACAGTGCACAAATGAGTGTTTGAGTATTATGACTTTTGCTTGAAGGTGCACTGACTTTCAGCTTCATTATTTTCATTTCCTATGTTAGTGTCAGGTATCAGAATTGAATTGAAGATTTAAATTGTTTAGCATGTAGGGATATCATATTTGAATGTTACACATGTTTAGTCAAGAAATGAATTAATGTTTTTGTCATTCATAATGATCAATAAAAACAAAGCTCAGAAATTTGAATTGTTTGATTTGCGTCAGTGAATTTTAGGTAAAATTTACTTTTCAGCTTTTATCACATATAGGTTCTGAGTGTTAATTCCTTACCAGGTGAGTGTAATTAAAATAAGTTATTTTCGTCTCTCACAGTTCAGGTTTTAATGCCTAGGCGGCAAACTGCAATGTACTACTTTTTTCTGATCTGAATTTTGTTCAGAAGTACTTCTACCTCTCACATTTTACACCCTATCGATCATGGCAGTTAAGGTTGAAGGTTTTTAAAACCCACACCTTAACATAGTACTTGCTTGTATATAATCGAACTTGTACATAAACTTTTCTTTTACTGTTATTTTGCAATTTTTATTTTTGAAATGTAACTTCACATAAATATTTTCATAATTATTTATTTGTAAGTCTTTTTTTCTTTTTATATTAAATTTACTGATGTATGTGTATTTATTCAAAATTAAATGCATGTAGATTTGTTTTACTTTATTTCAACTTGTGTTTACTTATTAATACAGTGATGAAAGCACTCAATTATTTGAATTGAAATTTATGTAACGTTGTAATCTATTAAATGTCGTAATACATTTATTTACCAGTATTTATCTTGTATATAAGTTGTATGTATCCAATATTGTGTTAAGAAAAAAATTCAGAATTTAATTTAGGGTAACAAGTATAAAAACAATTAATTTTATAGCTATTTTATGAATTCTGTATTGTTTTACAATTTTCACGCTTTTTATCAAAGCATCAAGAAAATCCGCAAAACGCAAGATTGTAACATTTCTTAATTATTTCCCTAGAGTAATGCCATGCTCGGCAAAAAAAAAAATAAATAAAATAAAAAATAACTACTGAACAAACAACGAATATTTTATCGACTTTATGTTTTTTCAATTACTGCACTTCTTCTTAAGCATTTAAATAGATGCATTAATTTTTTTTTAGAAAATGATAAATTGTTGTTAAGGCAAGTGCAAAAAAAGAAAAATACTCGTACTTTATGGAAACCACGCATTGATGTCGAAACTTTCAAGAGCGTTTCTAAAATAAATTATAGTCTTGGGATAGTTATGCTCAGATAACGGCAAAGAAAAGTAATTTTTGTTTCTTAAAAATACCGAAGAAATTAATAATCAGATATTTTTTAAATTGAAATTAGGAATGTTTTTATGTTTGATTTAGGTTGTTGTATAGTATATGTTTTTCAGAGTTTAAATGTTTAACAACTTCAATCAATACCTCATTTAAATTTTAAAAGAATGAGCAATTTTTATAACAGTTTATTAAGTGTTTTACATTGTTTCTTGTGTTTTTGAAAGATTATTTTTTACCGCAATCTGTCTAGTTTCTAAAGAGTGTAAAAATGTGAATATCCATTTTTTAAAATAATATATAGTTTTTAAATATTAAGAAAAATCTGCTGATTGCCTTTTTGGCTACTAAAATTCATCAGTACTCGAAGCCAAATTTTTATGCTAGTTTTTCAGGTCAGTGCGACGTTTTTACTGATAATTTTACAACCACGTACATAAATCACAGGAAAACGTTAGGCTTACGTTATTTCTAAAAATGGCTGTTTTTCATGAATTCCTTTTCATGTTGAACTGTTGTTTTGCATAAACAAAATTTTTCCAACAAAATGCAATAATGCTGGGGCTCATTAAATATTATACGAAAGTTCTTTATTTCCTCTCTTTAAAAAAAAATGTTGATTAAATTAAGAAATAGTGTGTTTTTCCCCTTTAAAAAAATTAATAATTCCAAATGAAATGCGTATACGACCTTAAAAACTTACAAAGAAAGACATTAAATACCGAATTATAAATATAGGTCTAGTTCTATGACATATTTAAAAATTAAAATATTACTTGGAAGTTTTTGAATAGTATGGAAGAAAGATTAAGTGATGCATAAAAAAAAGTCTGGAAATCCTACAAATATAAAATTTTAAATTTTACAAAAAACATTTCTTTTAGATTTCCCATGTTGATGTATAAAGAGCCAACACTTGGAAATTTTCTCTTTTTGTTTCAGAAATGATTTTACGGATTTCTCTTATTTGTTTTTGTTATTGAGAGTCATCAAATACTCGTTAAAGAGTAATTCCGTAATGGAAACGAAATTGAAAATACGATTTGTCTGTTTGTGCTGTTATTTCCCCCCTCCCCTCTTCACGGTATTCTTTATTTATATTGTTTAGTTGCGTATTTCTGAAAATACAAGTCATTACATCAGACATTAAAAATAAAACTTAAATAAATGAGGACGATATTAAAATAGTAGCTCCATGATTTAATCATACAACTTTTATGTAGTTTGTAGATGGATTAATGAGTATATAAGACCCTTGCATGACCGAGTTCTTTATAATATTTAACTTTATTATAATTAATCTTTAATTCATTCCTTCAACAGTCTCGCAGCCATACATGTGAAGCATTTTTACAGGATATTTTTAACACGTTATATAGTTCGCTTTGTTTAGTTCAAAAAGATATTGATTAACTACAGAGCTTAACTATAATTAATAGATTTTTAATTAAAGCCCATTTGGAAATGTAAACAGTTGAATTTACTCAATGCAAGCAAAGTGGGTTAATATTTATATTTAGGAATTATATCAATTAAACACTTCAGTTCTTGCTACAAAATTCACTGTTTTATACGTAACATATTTTATATTACTACGCCGTTTTTTTTTTAATTATTATTTATGTACGTAAGTGTGAATTTATTTTCGATGTGTATTTTAAAATAAATCGATCGCATCTCCTATAGCTAATAATAATAATAATAATTCTACAGCTACTACAGAATATTCTTTACACATTTGCTAACTCAGCATTTTTGTATTTCTATTAAATTGAAAAACCGGGAAAAAAAAAAAACCTTAATCCCTTTGCGATTAATCCACTATCCTTTTTAAAAAAATACTCTGTCCTAAGCAAAATACTTGCTTAAGAGTGCTCTGTTAGGTTCAAAATTAATAATGTATGCTGTTCGCCTGATCCCTCATACCTCTTCTTTTGGAAAATAAATATAATATGCTAATAAAGAGCTCTTTTGAAACTACAAATTAATTTTTAGAAAATTAATTTGCGTTTCGTGTGGAAATTCTGGGTACAAAATCGGCAGCCATGCGAAAATTTTCTTTTGATGATGAAGTATGCGGGACCTGTTTAATTTATTTTGCGTGTTTACGGTTCAATACATCTTACACGCCCCGTAGATAATAGACCTGTAATGGCATATTTTATTTATAAAGTGTCAAATGGGTAGAACCAGGTATAAAATATTTTTAATCTGAACTTAACTGATTCACTTTAAAATGTGTCTGTTTTGCGTACAGTCTGCAGATTAATGCGTGTTTTTTCTCTCTGAATATTTCGCGTGTTGAGTTATGTCAAGCCTACACGAGGAGTATCTGACTATTTTGAGATGTCTTGGCCGGATGATTTTCTAAGTGGTTTTAACCCTTTGAGGTACAACCCTTTTTTCAGGGCAGCCGATAGAGCTGTGGCTGTGATGGATGAGATCGGCTGTGCGGCACAGCCAGCTGTCGTCAAAAAAGGGGTCTCTAGATCTGTGTGCACGCGATGAACGTTTCGATCGTCCGCCCTCTTGCTCGAGTCGAGCGATGGCAACGGCAGCCCTTTTTTCATTATTGGGCCATCTATCCAGCTGTTTTCGCATTCTTCCATTTTTCAGCAGACGTCAGTGCTGTTAGAAATAATCGTGACCCTTTTTTTACGGGAAAGGACGTGCTAAAACTTAAAGGATTCTCGTGGAGCTATATCACCCGCGACTATTTTTATAGAAATCCAATCTATTCTTCGTGACTGGCAACAGTCCAAACGTCAGAGTTTAGTGTTCCCAGAGCGGGAACACTGCGCGTTAAAGGGTTAACGCGTATTCATGCTACATCAGAAGATAACCACCTATCTCCCTAAGAGGGATGCCTTGGGTGGTAGACTTTTTAAACGGCTCAAACGCTTATTCACGTTACATCTGGAGAAAATCACCCAAAACTTTCGAGTGTTAGATCAACAGCCTTGCTGTAGCCCAGACCTTCACACTTCGGCCATCTGCAAATGCCCAGCGTATTGTCCACTCGGCCATTGGGTCGGCTTGCTTTCCAGGTTACGTTTAGTTTGAAACACAACTGACAAAACAAGAGAGAGATTTTACAACTCGAAAAGCGAAACATAGTTTCAAAATCTACTAAAACGTTAAACATTTTATAGCCGAAGATTAAATAGCTAGAAATTATTTAGCATCTTCTGAAAATGAATATAGGTTTAATATGCTTTTATGATAAAAAAAAAAATATGTGCCGGATAGTGAAGTTATTCCTCTGCATGGCCAACTGTAACTTCTGAAAATAAATGAAGCCAAAAATATATAAACCAACAATCTATTCAGGCATGAGCGATGCTTCAGAAAAATTCTATTTTTGTTATAACTTTCTAATCGCGCCATTAATGATTATTACCTTAATTTTCTCTCACACTATAATCATCGCAACGGTTCACATTATATTAATGTAACGCTGATGAACGGTAATTGAAAATTTCCCAGTCTTCGGGGGGGGGGGGGAGGGGGGAAATTACCTCCAATTTTATTCCTCTTGAAAGTGGTTTCATAAGGAAAATGCACGAAATTAAATCCAATGTGAACTCTCATTAGTTTTATTTACAGTTTCAGAATAATCGCTTCATGTTCTGAAATCTTTTATCTGCTTTGTATAAGAAATTTGGATGCTCATTAAGATAGATAAAGCACGTTTTATAGATTAGCAAATGATTTTACGAGTTTTCCCCCCGTACTGTCAATGGCTGATTTCGAAGAAATAAAATCACAGCTGAAAATAATAATTTGGGGTAAAAGACTTAATTATCGTAAATAATATTTCAGTTACAAAATGCCTTACATTCAAATAGTAATAACTGTAATAATTTTTTTTAAATATTAGACTATTTAGATTTTAAATATTAGATCACTTGGTAGGAGGGGGGGGGGCTGAAAAATTTCCTCGGCAGACTAGAGTGCAGTAGAGATGAGTTCGGGCTCATTTTTTGAAGCCCTAGCCCGCCCGAGCCCGGAATTTCAGTTAGAAAAAAAAATATTCAATTACCTCATTGATAGAATACAATGAATTTTGCCGTTTGTGCAAGTTAAAGACAAATAGAGTTGCAAACTCTCAATGCACTTTCTATTTCTTTATTTATCCATATGTTTATCAAATAATGTCGGATCTCATGACTAACTCATGAATATAAGCCGCCGTTCTGAAATATCTAAAGAGCTTAACGCACCTTCTAGGCGTCAGTGCCGCTATTTTTTTTAAATAACTACAGTCAACTCCGGTTATAGGGAACCCAGATATAGCGAACGCAAACCATGAGTCCCGATTCACATACAGTATCTCTATCCATCATGAAGACACTTGGGTCTAGTGACACTTAGTGAACTTCGGATACAGTGGACGAAATTGGATGGTCCCCAGAGGTTCACTATAGCCGGAGTTGACTGTACTTTTATTTTTCTCATGCATCACTTTTTAAAATCTGTTTCAAGGAGTATGTTCAACAAAGGAGAAATTTTTCACGAGCCCGAGCCCGCCCGAGCCCGAACGCAATTGTGAATTACAGAGCCCGAGCCCGGTTCGGGCCCGGGCTCGGGCTTTCGGGCTCGGGCTGAGCCCGTCTCATCTCTAGAGTGCAGTCGGAGCCGCGGTGCAATACAAAAGTAAAATGACCCAATATACGTAAGGGCATTCATTATTTTCACATCAGGCGATAAGCCTTTGAAACTGAGAGGCGGAAATTACCAATTTCATCGGGTAGCGATGAATTTTTCTTTTTTCTTCTTTTTTTCTGACCAGCAGACTAGATTATTCATTGTCTCTCCAAAAAGTGATCACGTCACGAAGTTTTCTTTTTCTTTGTTACCAAGTGGGATATTCAGTTTGTCTGAAAGCGGAGAGCGCTCATTAAAAATCAATCAGCTCGATTCCTGCATTTGAAACATAGAGCTACGTTGGATTTCTGGATTTCGCCTTAACCCTTTAACGCGCAGTGATCCCGCTCTGGGAACACCCAACTCTGACGTTTTGACTGTTGCGAGTCACGAAGAATAGATTTTATTTCTATAAAAAGAGTGGCGGGTGACCTAGCTCCACGAGAATCCTTTATATTTAGCAAGTCATTTCCCGTAAAAAAAAAAAAAATGGTCGAGATTCTTTTGAACAGCACTGACATCTGCCGAAAAAATGGAAGAATTCGAGAACAGCTGGATAGATGGCCCGATGCTGAAAAAAGGGCAGCCGTTGCCATCGCTCGACTTAACGACCAGCAAGAGGGCGGACGATCGAAACGTTCATCGCGTGCCACAAATCTAGAGACACTTTTTGACGCAGTTGGTGTTCCCAGCGGTCGTGTCCAGCTGGTGTTCTCAGAGCGGGAACACTGCGTGTTAAAGGGTTAATAAAATTCCATATAAATGCTGATTCGTCTATAACGATTCCTTTTCTCCAAAAGTGACCTCCCCGAGCTTAAAAAATTCTCAAAAATTGTTCTCTTTGTACTTGAAAATGTCTTTCATATAAAATATGTCCCCACATTTTTTTTATCCCCTTTCAAAAACTCCAAGAGAAAAGTAAAAAAGTTATTCACAATTTTTTTTTCTCTCTTTGACGTTCCCTTGTTCTCCCGTAATTCATTTATCGGACTCATTTGCTGGAAAATCTTTTCAATTGCTTCATAGTTTTCGTTATAAGTGTTCTTTGTCTGCCACAATTAATCACGTGAAAAGGAAGAAAATAAAAGCAATAACCGAACAAAAGTTGGGGGATGAAAAAAAAGAAAAAGAACAATCGGAGATTAAAGACTAGCATCGGAAGAATCATAGACCTGCCTAAGTCTTGACTCTTTTGCTGCTTCGTACAAATAAACAATCGTATTTGATTCTTTTTTTTTTTACCGTTATTGTTCTATTACTTTTGCGTGTTAGTAATCAGTACTTTTTTCTAACTTGATTTGTTGATTATTTTCTGGTTAGTAATGGATCGCTTTGGAAATTCACGTGAAGTTTTCAAAATTATTGAATATGGAATGAGTTTAAAACCCATTTATGCCTAGTGTCCCTTTTTTGGGACGGCATTTTCGCTATGAGTCGAAAACGTTATTTATTTTTCCTAGCCTTTGTTCATGAGTATTGAGCCTCCACTCTACAAAATATTTTAACATGAGCAAGTAGGATGTTGATATTTCTATTTTTATGCATAATGATTTTAAAAGAAACCATCCCTTGTTCAAGAAGTTGACATCAGAAATTCATCTATTATTTCTGTTATCAGTAAAAATCGAAGAAAGTCGCAAAAATATCCAGGTACAAATGGGTTAAACACGTTTCATTGAAGTGAAATGGGAAACATTTCGTACGCCCTATGCAATACCGAAACAACAATATTATTGCAGAATACTCTGCTTGTTTCTGGGGTTCGTCGTTCTAATGTGCAGTTGGTATAGAAAGTTCTAGTAAAAAGTCCACTGGTCAGGATGGAACACAACTTTATGGCTTCTAGAACTTCCGTAGAACAATCAGCTATAACACATTCAAAGCACAATCTAACAGTCATGTGCTTTTACCAGTCCACTTAGATCAGAAGCTTTCATAAATGCTGTCATTCTCATGTAAAATAAACACATCCACAGGTAAAATTTCAGTGGAAATATTCGAGGGATAACACTAACAGTCCCTCAAGACTCAGCAGTGAAGAATTGACACACAGCACTTAAATTCAAAGCTTCATAAACAAGCGCGAAATACCGCTTCTATCACAGAGCAAAGCGCCGTTCACATCGGCCGCTGAACGGGAGCTACTGTACACTACGGGTTCTCCACTCACACTGAACTGGGGCTTCAGAAGCGCTTCTATTTATAGGTGGCGCAGAAGCTGCGAGAAACTTCCAGAAAAGTCTATTTCCAGAGGATTCCACATAAAGCGTGAATTTTGATGACGTCATAGAAGAGAAAGGTTAGGTTTTTATGTATTTTTAATGCAGGAAAACGGACTTTCAGGCCCCATTGGGAAAATCGCACCCAATGACCAAAATGTCGCCAAGCTTGGTGACTTTTGGCGATCTATCGCCCAATTTGTCGCCAAAAATAAGTCCCCAAAAGTGAAGTGACCGAAGGCCTAGGACCCCTATTTCTCGAGATTTCTAGAAACCCCATAGAAAAACAAGGGGAAAACCGAAACCTCCGTATCTCCGGTTCTAGTGGACAGATTTTGATGCAACAAAAAGCAAAATTGAACTATTTGAAACGTAGAATACGAATTTTGAACTATTTTAAGCCCCAGAACAGCGGTGACTCCGAAAATTCGTAACAATATAATTCTCCTTTTTGTCTGTCAGTGGTCCAGTCGGTTTAAGCTCGGTTCCCGTAAGAACAGGGAAAGTAAAGCGGCACCGACTTTTGTTATTGAAAGCAAAAGAATGAATCCCACATGTTGTTCACGGATCCGCTTTTATCGGTTGTGGAAGTTTATTTTTTCGCTCCACAAAAATAAATGTTTTATTAATTCAACAAAATTTTGGTTGGCTCTATTTCGAAGAATTAGTTTTGTTGAATGAACAAATTTTTTTTTTAAATTCAACAAAATATTTTGTTAATTTAACAAAAACTTTGTTGAAAAAAGAACAAAGTTATTCGATTCAAATAGCGTCAACCCAATTTTTGTTGTATCAACAAAATTTTGTTCATTTCAAGAAAACATTTTTTTTTTTCGTGCCGCGGCGCAAATTTTATGTCTAAGGTCTATTAAACTTACTTAGGTTTCTTTTATATTTTTAAACATCTAATTTTTATGACATCAAAATAACGTCAATGACGCGAATTATTGAAAGAAAAAAAAAATAAATAAATAAAAATAAATAAATCTCTTTTTTTTTCTGTAAACTATATGTGTTCACTAATGTGCTCAAATCTGACATTTGAATCACTTTCTGCCCTGAAAATTGAAGAAAATCGCAAAAAAAAATCAGGTAGCAGATGGATTTTCAGAAATTTAAAGTAGCCTATACAACAGCCGTTTTGCAATGCCAGCGCAAAACTTCAAGCTGATCGTTCCAACAACGCTGCAGACTTATAAACTCGACGAACAAGTTGCCCTTTTTTCAGCACTGGGCAATCTATCCAGCTGATCTCGCATTCTCCCATTTTTCAGCACATGTCAGTGCTGTTAAAAAAGAATCGCGACTATTTTTTTTTGACGGGAAAGGACGTGCTGAAAAAGTGAAGGATTCTCGTGGAGCTATGTCACCCGCAACTACACGCTTAAAACCAAACGTGCGAAATTCGATCCGTCGGAGCTAAAAGTGAGCTTCTCCTTTAGGAGCGTTTTTCGATCACAAGAACGGAGCGGAATATAACAATAAGCGAGGACGGAATTTCCCGGAAAAAGCAGGAAGGGAAGAAAGAAGTTCTCAGAAAAAAGACTACTTAAAGAGCCCTTTCGCGGAAAAACCGGTCGGTTTCCAAGGAAACGGATCGCTCTGCGATGTATCGTTTTTTTTTTTTTTTACTCTCTTTGGGTTTAAGCGTGTATTTTTATAGAAATCCAATCTATTCTTCGTGACTGGCAAGAGTCAAAACGTCAGAGTTGGGTGTTCCCAGAGCGGAAACACTGCGCGTTAACCCTTACGCGGGCGGTGGCTAGACGTTCTAGCCACCTACTTAGGGTGTACATGACCAATTTCAGAAGCATTAGTCAATTTTACTATGTCCATTTACCGGATAATAATGATATTAGGAGGTAAAGTGTCGTGCTTATTTATAAAAATGTTATAGATATTTTACAGAAAAAATGATCCGTGCTTCATTAAATTGACATCAGAAATTTAACTATTACTCCAGGCGTCTGCATAAACCAGAAAATACCATAAAAGTTCTTGAGCCGGAAAGGGTTAAAGGGTTTAAAAGATCTTTTCGGTGCCTTAGATGTGAACGCATGCGCAAACAATTGTAAATATTTCTGCGCGAAATCCATTTCGTCCGGCTATACTAACTGCATCGGCGGACTGCACAGTAACGTTCCCCCCCCCCTCCCCCCCCCTCGCAAATGAATACAACTTGGCATGCGTATTTCATAAGGCGTTAGAGTTATTTGGGCCCGTGGGGCTCGAGCCCCCCCCAATAAATTGTGAATAGGGGCTGAGCCCACCCAATAATTGACCACTCAATACAGAAAATTAATTTATACTAACATAAAAAAAGTATTTCACGCCATTTACAAACGTTTAAAAAAACCTTTACTTGGACTTTTAAAAATTTTCTTCTTTTGATTTCAATCATGATTTAGTATTCATTGTGACGCCACGTAACACACAATGTTACTATAAGCTGCCCTCGCCAGGCTCTGGTTCATTAAAATCAGATTATGCAATGTAAAGTATGAAATGAAGAAAAGTTCAGATGTGTCTAAAATGCACTATCTCATCGAAAATGTTTTTTTTTCCTCCTTTGGATTTTTTACACTGCTTCTATTTTTAACTTATAACATGGTAGGAAGATACTAACATGGATACTTACCTTACATAGGTGTAGAATTCTATAGACCCATAGAGCTCGAGCGCCTCCAATAATTTACTTATATATAGTAAGTCATAGCTGCCAACTACTACGGAATATAATTAACCATTTTTTGTAAACAGTCTATTTTTTAATTATTTTTTTAAATAGCAACCAGCTCGCGCGCGCAGCACAAAAATTTTGCTCTATTTTAAGCCGAAAAATCATGTAGAAAAAGTGGTTATATATATTCCATGGTAGTTGGCAGCTATTACTAAGTTATATGTACGTGAATCAGTGGCGTAGCCAGAAATTTTTCATGGGGGAGTTACGACTTCTGCAACTCACATATATGTATACGGGTGTATGATAAGGGAGTGAAGAATATACATTTTTTATGGAAAAAAATTCCTCATGGGGGTGTTATGACCCCCCCCTAGGCTACGCCACTGACGTGAATATATGTGGTTGTGGGGCCCGGCCCCCCCAATAATTTTCAAAACTTTACGCTTATGGCTTATTTTGATTGAAGCATTACAGAGTTTAAGCATGCGCATGTTTATTCAGATCGACGCTCCGACGGAAATGACATGGATTTTAAGATCCATTTTCCAGCCACTGTGGATTCCTTGAAACGCGTTTAGAATTGACAGAATCGTTTCAATTATAGCTGAGCGTGGTCAGAGCTTGCGTATGCTTCGAATATTTAAATTTCAGAATCCGGGGATGATGGATGAGATCGTAAAGTTTATTCTGCTGTTAAAATCAGGGCCTTATTAACGAGTGGCCAATTCGATATTTGCCCATGGCCTCTACATTTGTAAGGCCCTCCAATCTTTCTTTTAAAAGATTATTTGGGTCTACTAATAGTTCACCCGTTAGGCGGCCAACGTTAAAACACCCTATGAAGGAACGGACCAATTAGAATCCAAGCTGAAAATTGAACCTGGAATCAAGGTAAGATAGAATGTTTTTTTTTTTTTTGTTTTTTGTTTTTCTGTTAGCAATAAACCACTTGGTCGATTCTGCGTAGAAAGTTGTATCTTTATAAATCCGCATACACTAGCGATCTCAATGATACAAAACAGTTGTTTTACTACGCGTAGAGTTATTTATTTTTATAACTTACATATTTTACGCTAAAATTATGATAATAATCAGCTTAAACTAGAATTTATTCAAGATATTTTTCTTCCCTTTACTCTTCAGAATATCTCTGTTTAACATAACATCGATGTTAAATTATCAACGAATTTCAAAAGTTAAGATATTTTCACGTAAATATCTGTCTTTACTAAAATATATCGAGAAACATAAACAAGAAATACTTGCACTTCTACAAGGGGAGGAAAAGAAAAAAAACAACTTTCGGTTGCTTTTCGAGACATTCTTTTAAAATTTTCACGCCAGAACACTCGATAAAGGTGTACGCAGCTTTTATCGACGTCTGGCTTGAGCCGGGACTGTTGATCCTCTGGGACACATCGTAAAGGGGAATGAAAGAAAAAAAAATCAAATTCCTACCAAACAGAGTATACCCTGGGGAAATTATAGGGCATCTATCGTGAAGTGATGTAACAGAATTTCATATATTTCATTATTCTCCCTTTCTTTTTAATGTATTTCAGTATTATGAACTATGATTAAGTAAAGTAAATAAAAAACTTTGTAAAAAACACACATAAGATGTTATAGGTAAGAGTATAGGTAAGAGAAATAGTTCCTCTTACCTATAACATCTTATGTGTGTTTTTTACAAAGTTTTTTATTTACTTTATTGTTTAACACCAGTATTTTGAGTGTTTTTTCCGTTATGATTAAGTACTAGTGTGAATCTAGCTTTCGCACAGAGGCATTCTTGATTGTTTTATTTGTGGAGAAATTCTGGTAGAATCCGTTTTTTGTTTTTCTTGCATATTTAAAGTTTTCAATGTAAAACTTAATTTGTGTGTTCAGGAGGGAGCGGCCCGACCCTGTAGGCAAAGTAGGCGACCGATATTAGGGCGCCGATCCGAAGGCGACCATTTTTCACATCCTCCATGTAGCGAATTGGCTACCTGGAAGATGTTAAAACTTCCACATCGGTCGGTTTTAAAATGCCCCCCCCCCTACCCGTTTTCAAAATTACATTTTTAAAAATGTCATTTTCGATCCTAAATTTTATTTTCAGATATTTATTGACTTATTTTTTTTTAACTTTCAAAATTGATTAAAAAAAAAGAATCTGTTATATATATATACAGCGTGGTTATAGTTGAACTATCCCCATGAACAGTGCTCTATAGCTAAAGCAGGCGAACGGTTTGTAAACTAAAATGGGTTTATTGGCTACATATAGTTCAAAAAATGTCCACTAGGTGGCGATTTGCATGAAAAACGGCCAATTGAATGATGGAAATGGCTCATTCGTAATATACAAGCAATTTTAACGTTTATTCAATAGTTTTGGAGCATTTACTAACTCATTTGGGTAATATTTGAGCCGATTTCACCCTGCAAAGTGCCATCTAGTGGGTATTTTAACCACCCGGTGTGTATAGGGTGAAATTTGTTACAAAAGTACAATAGTGTAAGGTATTGAGAACTAGAGATGAGACGCGCTCAGCCCGAGCCCGGGCCCGAACCGGGCTCGGGCTCTGTAATTCACAATTGCATTCGGGCTCGGGCTCGTGAAAAATTTCTCCTTTATTGAACATACTCCTTGAAACAGATTTTAAAAAGTGATTCATGAGGAAAATAAAAGTACAGTCAACTCCCGTTATAGTGAACCTCTGGGGACCATCCAATTTCGTCCTCTATATCCGAAGCTCACTAAAACCCAAGTGTCTTCATGATGGATTGAGATACTGTATGTGAATCGGGACTAGTGGTTTGCGTTCACTATAGCCGATAGTTCACTATATCCGGGTTCATTATAATTGGAGTTGACTGTACTTATAAAAAAAATAGCGGCACTGGCGCCTAGAAGGTGCGTGAAGCTCTTTGGATATTTCAGAACGGCGGCTTATATTGATTAGTTAGTCAAGAGATCCGACATTATTGGATAAACATGGATATATAAAGAATTAGAAAGTGCATTAAGAATTTGCAACTATATTTGTCTTTAATTTGCACAAACGGCAAAATTCATTGTAGTCTATAAATGAAGTAATTGGATTTTTTTTTTAAATCTTTAGCTGAAATCTCGGGCTCGGGCGGGCTCGGGCTCCGACTTATATAATATTGCTCGGGCTCGGGCGGGCTCGGATGAAAAGTCCTCGGGCTCGGGCTCCGACTTATATAATATTGCTCGGGCTCGGGCTTCAAAAAATGAGCCCGAACTCATCTCTATTGAGAACTATTGTAATTAACTGTTTCTATACTGTATTTCTTGGGTGCATTTTACCAATTGTCATTCAAAAATGGTGCCGTAAAAATGAATGGAAGCCGGTACCGGCTTCCATTCATAATTGAATGGAATATTTTGAATATTTTGAATTTCAACTTGAAGCGACTGCAACAGACTCTGGCGTGTGTGCGGAAAAACTACAAACATTTTTCGAATCTGGAGGTGCAGTAGACCTTCTTTTTAGGTCCATGAGACTTCTTCAACGAACAAAAGTACAAGAAAATGACAATAACATAGTCAAAACAAATTAACCAACTTGTTTTGTACTGTACAGAAAAAAAAATGTAAGTAATATAGTAAGTACGCATGAATAATCATGATTACTCCAGGAACCAGTTTTTTACGAACACTCCGTTATAGCGGGCAAATATCGTGGTCCCTTTGCTCTCGTTATAAGCAAGTTCGACTTTATAAAATTTTAAACAAAATCATCATTATAAAATAAGTGTTATTTTCAGAACTTCCCTGTGCCTGAAAAAAATGCTAAATGTTCAATAAATGAATGAATTTTTATTGAATTGAATTTTTATGTTTGGTGCAATACGTTACAATATTGCTTACAGATTGTTTTTTTATAACGTTACAAGTTTCTTCACATTTAATAAGTACAGTAAATTTAAGTGTAACATAAATAAAACGCAGCAAAATAAATAAACTGTATCTGTAAAAATCGAACGAACGTTCTATATTTGCGCCGAGGATATAAATATTTTTTTTCAAGATTAAAAAGAAACTGTTGATTCCAGCAACAGGACATAAATTACTTGCCTGTCTTAACTATTTTCTTTTGGTGTATTTACTTACCTGTGTCCATAAAAACTCGATAGTTGACACAAGTTATAAAATCGGCAGTAAAATTATCTTTTTCTTCTAAGTTATAAAAACGCAGTCATTGACTGCGAAATATAATAAAAAGTAGATAAGTTTTACGAGAAATTTATCTTAAAAATAATTTAAATGGCCTCGATGTTAAAGAATTAGTAGATAATTAAAAATTAAATGAACACAATGTTTTAATACTCAGAACAAGCAACACTTTTTATAGACATTTTTACATCTAAATAATACAGCCAAACCTAGTTAGTGACATCACTGTCGGAGCCACTTGAAAATGACTTACTGACTTCTTAAGAGGAGTTTACATTCAATGCAAAACGAAATTCTAAATGTTTGTATAAGTATGTCTATAGCTACTAACTTAATGACTTATGAATGATATTAGTCAGTAGAATAAGAATTTAAATTAGTAAGTAGTAGTAAGTATAAGAATTTAAATTAGTAAAGTAGTAGAATAAGAATTTAAATTAATAAAATGGATGATACATTAAGAAGATTATGAGTAAAGACAGTTAGGTTGTACTTATAATGTTGTAACACCTTATTTAATGTGTCAACTAACGGAAGCTAAAACGAGGAATAGTCCTGCATGAATTCCTAATATTTGTTGTTATCGACTTATTCCACCCGATCTAGCAACAGGCTAGACCAGATCCACGAGCCCAAGAACCCTCAAATAATCATAGACAAAAAGAGGACTAGTATATATGGGTCATTCTCCAAATTCGGGCACTTTAATGAAACTCAAGAATGTTAACTATTCTATTAACACAATATCCATGTTACAAATTGTACTATGCAGTTTTAGATGGATACTAATAAATTCCCCAAAATTGAAAATTAAAAAAGAATTATTTTTGTAATATAAAATTGCAAGTATATGAGAAAAGTCAACTCCATGGACTGCAGCCAGGCCATACTTACTTAAACAAATAGACATATTACTAAAACTACATAAAATATTATTTCTTATTTAAGTTAAATTAAATATATTTGTATTGGAAAATATTTCTACTCGTTGAAATCATCAAAATCTGGTAAATTTAGAAAGTTTTGTTCAGCTAAAGTTTGCAACCAGGTTGAAGCATCACCTCCAATGGACAGATGGATTTTTAAAATGTTTCATTTAAATGGCAACACTGCTCATTTCTTTCTAGTGGTGTTGAAGAGAGGCAGCCATTTTGTGTGCATCTCTATTGAGAACGGATGTGAATGACACGTTGTTTGTACACAATTAAAAAGGAAAGTTTCAATTCTAGGTGAGTGTGTTTATTGGTTGTCAACTCCATGGCTTCTGTAAAACCTATAAAATGTGAACTGTTGTATGTTTTTTTTTTTAATCATGCTTTGTGTACATAATGAAAATACACCAAAAACTTTAATTCCATTTTATATCATTAAAACTATGCTTTAGCTTGCACTGAAAATATGATTTCGTCACCTCCATGGGCACATTGTGACCGTCTTTGCCCCTGGAGTTGTTAAGCCTAAATATGAAGTAATAAATATATTATGATAAGTGTACATTTGTTGGCACCCATTTCTTAGGTTTTACATATAAATTAAGTTACATTGCAATTTTTTTGTCTGATAGTATTATATAACGATTACTACATGATATTTAAGCAAACAATTTTTTTCTTTCATTGATGTTATTCCACCATAAATCATTTTTTTTTAATGCTAAACATAGAGCTACGCCCAAACTTGGTAACAATGATTGAGGTTTCAACCAATTAAAAAAATAAATCAGCTATGACAATAGACAGGGATGTAGCTAGCAGTAGGCCTATTTGAATTTAAAGTTACATATCTAGTACCCTTTTTATCTCCACCCGTTTTAGCTGTAGAACCCTGTTTATTTATAACCACGACTGTCGATCTATCGGTCTGGATTTTGGAGCGGTTTGCTACAAAACAAAACTACATATTCATTAATCATTGTCCATTTGGATATCTGAGTATTTAACCTCAAACTAAACATTCCCACTCTTGTAAATTTTCTCGCACAATCAGCCCTTTCAGAGAAAAGTTCCACGACCCAAATCTAATCTGCCGAATTCAGAGTCACGCATTTAATTTCTCGAGTTCTTTCTTGGCGCGGCCGTGCACCCACTGTCACCAATACTCAAACGTGAGTTTTCGCAAATGCTCCCCCAGTATACCCACCTCGGAAATTCGGTGAAAATAATTCTCCAAGATCCCTCTGGAAGAAGAAATAAAATGTCGATGAGAGTGGAAAGAGATTTGAATTTTATTGAAAAGTATCCGTTTCTTCCCATAATAAAAGGTGCGCCGGGCTTCCTTTTTCAATGGAGATATGCAAAAGGAGGCGATTTAACTTTTGAATATCTCCCGTCTCAAGGAGGCACATGGTAAGCACGTGGATTCTATTCATAGCCATCTATATCTAGAATCTTTCTCCCTTCGTATAGCTTGGAATTTAAAACGAAAATGTAAATTGTCAAGCCTTTATGTAGAACTTTTCATTGCAAAAGATTATTTTTGATATTTTTAATAAAAGTTAATTATTCTATGAAAAAGATCGACGCGGTTAGATATTGCGATACAATTTTTTTTAATGAAAGTTAATTATTTTATGAAATAGATTGATGCGATCCTATATTGCAGTAAGATTCAATTACCTAGTAATGAAAATTTTATATCTAGAATCTTTCCCCTTCGTATAGCTTGGAATTTAAAATGAAAATGTAAATTGCCAAACCTTTATGTAAAATTATTCGTTGGAAAAAGGTTCATTTTTTTCAAAAGTTAATTACTCTATAAAATAGATTATCGCAATATTTAATTGCGTCAAAGTCCTTTTTAGGAGCGTTATTTCTTCTACAAAATAGATTGACGCGATTAGGTATTGCGATAATTTTTTTTAATGAAAGTTAATTATTTCATGAAATAGATTGACGTGATCAGGCATTGCAGTAAGGTTCAATTGTTTTGTAATGAAAATTTTCTTAACATAGATTGACGTAATTAGATATTTCAAAAAGATTCCTTTTTTTAATGAAAATTAATTACTTGATGAAATAGATTTGCGTGATTAGGTATGGTATTTTTACTGTGATATCTATTTATAAAAAAGAAACATGTAAATGCGCATGTATAAAATGTTTCCTGGCCTATAGCAATAAAAAAATGAAAAATACAATTAAGAAACGAAACGTACTTAGCATGTAAATCCAACTATAAAACCACACCACAAACATAAAAACCTAGTCCTTATATACTAAAATCAGAGCCATAGTTCTGTCCTACCTAAACTACAAAATATCATTACTCAATTGTCATCTTACAAATATTTTACCAGGTTGAACTTACAAAACGAGTATCATCAAATTGAGCTAGCTACCTTTTGCACTTCAATGAAAGTTTACTTTTGCATCTCTTTGGTAGTTATTCTTATACGAGGCTACTTTTGGGTTAAAAACAAGTGCTACTACTTCTCAGGCTTTAATGGATTTAATTCTTGATTAAATTAATTTCGAAGGTATGTCCGCATACCAAGATGACCTGGTTTTTGGCTTCAACAGCTTTGAGAATACTCATGAACTCCAAAAAATACTTAGTCTTGTCTAGATAAAATTTAACTGTATCCCCAAATAAATGTTTCTTTCACATGACTTCAGTTGATTATTTTTGTTTTCATATTGAAAATCATTGCACTAAACCTCTTAAAAGCAATGTTGCTAAGATTGCATCTTTCCCTCTTCCGATTGCTAAGATACAATTAAAACGCTTTATTTGGTTAGCTACCTTTTACAAACACTTACTTCCTGCTTTCTCAGAAATCATACAATCTTTAATATTGCTTGCTATACCTGAAACTAAATTTCCGTGGACTTCCACTTATGACCAAGCAAATTCAAAATATTTTCTTTTCGCAACTAATGGTTCGTTTACCTGATTGTTTATTTACCGTTTTTATTTGAAGGCTGATGCATCAGGTGTTGCCATTAGTATATGTCTTCACAGAAATTTGGTAACCAATGATTACCAGCTGCATACTTTTCCAAATCCTTGAACCAGGATGAACAAAAAATATCCTACTTTTAAGCTTTATTTAACGGCAATTTATAAAGCTGTAATTGCATTTAAATATTACCTTTATAATAGAGAATTTATAATTTTGTCTGACAGTGATTCTTTAAAGAACTATAAAAAAAAGCAACCAACATGTATTCTAACCAGATGGCTAAATAAAAGCGTCTATCTTGTCTCATAAAAGCTGTAAAAATCTGTCTCGTCTCGTCTCACATTCATCCCTAATATTAATACTTTTAAAAAATCTTCAATTTCCTACAGCATGCGTGCTTGGAACATTTTAATGATCTCCAACTTGCCTTGGTTACGTACAGCGTTTACGGAGATAAAAGTTCTCTAAATCGCTTCTTGTCACATCAGTATGTATTTTAAATTGCAGCACTTAACTATTTCATCCGCTCTTAAATATTCATTACGACAAAAGGTAATTAGTTATCCTCAGTCACACTTAGAAACCAGAAACGTGCACCTCTTTCCAAAAACTACTGACGCATGCACCATCCCCATGCAACTAGGTGTAAATTAGCAGCTAGCTAAGGGATTTTCAGACTAATTAAGTTGTCTTAATCTTTTTACCTAACATTTTAAATAGGTTTGCTGCAGCTACCTCAGACGGCTGTATAATAATAATTCAGGCAGGAAAGTGGTACTCTCAACTCATTACAGAAATAAAGCCCTCGCGATTGCGTACGCAGGCTCACTGTTTAATTAAGGTTCTAAAGAATGTACTGTCCAACAAAATAAACTTCCATGTAAATATACTTTTTCTTTTTTAATTATTATTATTGTTATTCATTCGCGATTTTGAAGGAGCAAATTGGCAAGTTGTCTTACATTGGTTCTTATAAATGTAAACACAGAAACACTATTTGAATAATCTCTTCTTTGTTCTAAATAACAAATTTAGACCCTTTCAGTCCAAACTGAATTTCCTCTACCTTCCTGCCAGCTTACCTTGTACCTTAGCATTGCCACGTCTTACAAATTCTCGAATCTACTATAAAATTACTTGGGTATTTTCTAACTGTTCATTCATGCAACCTTCAGTAGTCTTACACGTGCACACTTGTGCACTATACGATCAAAAATACCCTGGACGTGTTTTGCACGAAGATTGAGTCATACATTTGTGTGAGGTTCAATTACCTATTCTCGCCGAGGTACAGCACTCCATTCTTGCTTAAAAAAAAAAACTGGCTAGCTCTATATCGGATTAACTTATCCCACATGTCCAGGTCTGGGTTTTAAGCACGCTGTTCGATTTTTGAACATCTATATCAGCAAACCACGTCTGTGAACTTGCAGGGCATGCAGTATGAGCAGGAGCGCTATCATTTTGAAATAAGAATCGGTGCCTCTCCTAATTGTTTGAAAGGGGGGTGATCTCGCGGAATCGTCCAAAATGTCGAGATAGGCTTTCGTCTTGAAAGTTTCTTTATGAATTAAAGAAGCCATTAAAAATAACTCCCAAAGCCACCCTCAAAATTTCACTTAGCGCACAACCCAGCCAGTTTCAAAGAGCGATCATTAAGTAATATCTCCGCCCAAACTCTACCATTGGATTTGCAATACTAGTTTAAACCTTGATTCGATGATCCATAAAACGTGACACCCATACTCGAGGCTCCAGTGTTGTGGACATCTTGCATCTCGTCAAGCTACTGCTTGTGGTGTAGAATCTATAGGGAGACATTTTATATTTGCTAAAGTAATTTCTTCTATTCTATCGTATAGTGGTATGCAATAACCAGGAACTCCATGCCGAAAGACAGTTGAACAATATTTATTTAGATTATCAATAATTACAGGTTATATAAGGTTAGTGCGGTGGCTGGCAAAATAGCGACGTGAAACGTGACCTGTTGGGCAGAGATCAAAGCATGAAGTGTGTGAGAAAAGGGGCTGTGAACCGAAATCCAACCTGGCGATGGAGCTGAGCGCTAAAAGGAACAACCGCCAAATAAATCGCCAGATTGTAAAAATTGAAAGAAACGTTGGGCCTTACGTGTGTATGCTAAAATTTAAATGTGACACGCCACAGGAGTGATCAATAGAGATATAATGTAACCTATGCAAAATTATTAAAGCCCCGTGGGAACGAAGAAAATAAAATAAATTCTCAGACAAAATGCACCAACATATTGTATTGCTAATGCTAAAACCAAAGTAATTTAAGAAAAAGTTAAATAGCATTATGGAGAGATGGGAGATTTTAAAAATGGCAAAGAGTATTAAATTTAGAATAGGTGCAGGGAAAACAGTAGTAATTTAAATGTGTGAATTAACTGTAAGAAAATTAATTATAAATATGTGATTAACTGCCTCACACTGCTAGCACTGGCTGCCAGGGGCGTAGCCAGGGGGGGGATATCGGGATATATCTCCTATGTAAAAGAAATCTTTGTCTTAGCCCTGTAGAAAAACTATAAGTCCTATACCACACCCAAATCAGTACCGGTCTTGCGACGGTGGTTTATGACATACATATCCAATTTGAGCTCAATCGAATGCTCCGTTCAGGAGCTATCGTGTTCACTCACATACACACACACACACATACACACACATACATACATACATTCTCGTAAAAATAGCATAAATGGATTCAGAAGCCCTCAAAACGTGTAAAAACACCAAAATCTGGAAGTTGAATTTTTTCATGATTACAATACTTTCCTTACATGGTACATGTTCGGAAAGTAAAAAGTGCCACACTGATAGCACTTGAATGAAATTTGACACATACGAAATATTTTGCAGCTGCAATTGCGTCCCAGAAGGCTTCAAAACACTTCATTTTAAATGTAGTTCTCAAAATTTTTTGAGGGAGGGTTCCCGAATGAACAAGGGATTCATCAATATGAATGACGCTTATTAATGAATAGATCAATATTTTATGAATGCATTCATTATCAATCATAATTGATTAATAATAACACCATACCTCCCCCATACCCCCGAAGATTAGCACATCCTATTATTTATCGGTTGCACAATAACCCGGACCCCCCCTTCTCTTGAGACAGGCGGGCCCCCTACCCTCCCAGTCCGGGCCTGATTACAAAGATATTTTATGACTGTTCTTCTGGGGGAAAAAAAATAAACGTCGTCAGAGTGGTTTTAAACGATTTTGAGAACGGACCAAATATGTTAGCAGGACTGACACCGGAGACTATTGGCTACTATTTTCAGCAAAAGGCGACTATGGCAACTATCTCCTTTAAAAAAGTCCTAAAAGAGGCTATTTTTTTAAAAAACGATTAGAGAAAATGCAACTTTTTTGATCGAAGACCAATTTTATTACGAAGTGTTAGACTGCAAGGTTAAAAAACATTTGTGAACAGCCGTTACGGAAAATATAAATGAAGCGTATTGATTATTTCGATTACCAATATGTGCCCCTTACGTATATATGGATATATTTTCGTCACGGTTCCTTCTAGCCTTTGCAGATGCAGCTAATAAGAACAGATTTTCCTGCTATGTGTTTTGAAAGGACTTCCAATCACGAAGACAGAGTGATTGGATAATAGTAAAAACTCCCGTTTCTGCACTTCTAATGGTCTTCTGTATCTAACAGTAACTAACAGTTAGATACTCTAAAAGTTTCAGAATTGTTTCCCACACATTGTATCATGAACTTTAATAGAAAAGCAAACTTTTGCTACCAGATGCGACTTTCAGAATGGAATCTTCAGTACAAAAATGGCCGTGCAAATGGTCGTTTCTTTCGGTAAATATCGCGAAAGACCGCGTGCTTTCAATTTCTCCATATTTCACAGCTTTTGTTTCCCTGACTTTTTATCTAGCGTGCTTTCCTGAATTTTGCGTTTCTATTTTTAATATTACATCCTTTAATTAATCCCTTTTTATATATTTTGCCCCTTTTTTACAAATAATAATAATAATAATAATAAAATCAATATACACAAAAATATTATTTGACATCACTGGATTCTAACAAATCCTTAAATTAATCCCTTTTTATATATTTTGCCCCTTTTTTACAAATGATAATAATAATGATAATAATAATAAAATCAATATACACAAAAATATTATTTGACATCACTGGATTCTAACAAAAACCGTGTTTGATAATAATTTAGGATAAAATTAAGAATATTTCAACTGAACAAGATATGTTAATAAAGATCACATTTTAAAATTATTTATAAGGTTAAATAAGAGAATGAAAATAAAACAATTTCTACAATTAGGTTCAAACAGGAAGTATTTTCTTGATTTTGGCACAAAATTCAAATGTTCTTGCATTTCCCTGAACTTTCTGCAATTTCTTCAAATTTCCCTGACTTTTTTCCCAAATCCCTGACTTTCCCTCACCAAAACTCATTTCCCTGACTTTGCAGGTCTGTAGAAACCCTGTGTTTCATAGCACTATATCTTGATCGGTTGTAAAAATACATCTGCCCCTCTACCCACCCACACCCTCGCCCCCCGAAGACAGATTCTTTTTTTCTTTGTTTTTGTTTTTTCTCAAGTTGTTTGCGTAGATTTTTCAAAAACTGCTAAAAAACGTTGCATAATTTCTTGATAGAACATCCCTAACAAAAAAAAAAAAGAAAAGAAAAAAGAAAGAAAGAAATCATTGTTCCCTTTTATTTTAAAAGAATTCAATCTGAATTGAGCGTTAAATTGACATGACTGTAAAAAATTGAAAAATATTCAGAATATTTTAGAATGTACATTGGCTAAAATTCAAAACTTTCAAAATAAATCCGTAAATTCTCGACTACTTTACTGTTTATTGCATCATAAAACTGAACTTACAGCAAACGACTTCATAAAAGTAATTCTTTTGGGACTAAATTCTTATAGCACGTATTCACTCAAATTCTTTTCCAACAATCAAAAGCAACACGTTCACGTTATTTTAACTTTTATATGAAATTCGAAAAACTTTTCTATCGAATCGAATTTTAAAGCATCTATTTTTATATTTTGTACAAAACATCAATCAAAAGATTTTATAAGTATTCTCTTTTTTTGTGGGTGGGTGTGTATGTGTCTGAATATATGTATAAATTTTATCGTGTTTTTGTGAAAGAATCATTCAAACTTTTGTCATTTCAAATCGTGGGTGTATAAAAAAAATACTGCGGTAAAATGTCTGGATTTTTGTCAGGTTTTTTTATTCGAGTATATAGAGTATTGATTTTTAACATTTTCTGGTAAAATTTAAAGCAAATTATCAATATCCTGTAAATTGGAAACAGCTGTTGGCATTAAAAAAAGATTAAACTTTTTTTTAAATTAAAGAAGAAACAAAAACCATGTTAAAGGAATCTATTATGTATTATTCATTAACATAAATGACTTACATCTTTTTTAACGAATACTTAACCCTTTGCAGTCGTATTAAATTTATTCATAGCTGCCATAGCTCAAATTCATAGCTCAAAATTAATTTGCTTTGAACTAATAATATTAGAGTACATGTAAAATTAAGAAGTAAAAACAGAATTCCTACTAGATTCGTTATACAGCCCGGATTTTCAAGACCTAAAAAATCTCTAAAAATTTCCTTAAAAAATGCCCTTAAAACATCAAAAAGTTCCCTTAAAATAAAGTGCAATAATTAAGCAAAAATTTAAATTCAAGCAAATAATTCCTTACTAAAAAGGCATTTTATTGCACTTAAACATATTTATTTATAGAAACTGAGATGTAACATATTAATATTTAAAATAATTATGCTAAAATAGTAAAAAACGGGTCGCTTAATAGAGGTGGTCACTCATAGAAGTTTCACTGTAGTTTCAAATGTAAAAAAAAAAAAAAAAATGTATCTTTTCTGAAAGTAAATTTTTATATTTAGAGAACTTTTCAATATTTACAGATGGGATCGGTTCACATTTGAAGAATTTTACATTTATTTTTTAAAAATGACTCCCCCCCCCCAAAAAAAAAAAAACATGCCAACTAATGCCGCAAAATCTCTAAATATACCCTAAGAAGTATTTTTAAAAATGTCCTAATAGAGTAAAAAACTAAAACAGGTGACTGAAGTTACACACCTGAGTATTATTGTTTCTTTGTTTGTGGATTAAGGTCGATTGTACTAGGGTCCTAGGCCTACATGGGGAATACCCTTTGTGGGGGACTTTCTATGAACTTGTGGGGGACTTTTATATGAAATTCGAAAAACTTTTCTATCGATTCGAATTTTTAAAGCATCTATTTTTATATTTTGTACAAAACATCAATCAAAAGATTTTATAAGTATTCTCTTTTTTTGTGGATGTGTGTGTATGTGTCTGAATATATGTATAAATTTTATCGTGTTTTTGTGAAAGAATCATTCAAACTATTGTCATTTCAAATCGTGGGTGTATAAAAAAAAATACTGCGGGAGAAAGTTTTGTTCAGGTTTGTTCGGTTTTAGTTGTGACAACGACGTTTACGTTAAATAGTTAGTTTGTGACAAAAAAATGTCGGAGAAGTTATAACTTGAATGATCCAAGTCGTTGGACGCAGAAAGCCTAGCTCCTTTTGTAGAAAAGGGAACGAATAAGTTAAGTCATTTAGAAGGCACTTGGGTATTGATTTTTAATTATAACCCTTAAAATATGAAGGGTCCACGGGAAGAACGATGATAGTCCAATACAGCTGATTTTCCAAAAAATCGAAAGGCGCACGGGACTTTCCACATTCTTCCCCAGACTAAACTGTATATTTGGGCTATTTCTTCAGTGTATTCTCATCGTTCTTTCCCCTTATGGGTTCGGATATTAATAGTGCCACTCATGAACAACAAACAGAATGCAGTAGAAACCTCAACATTGACCAAAAGTGGACTCTGATCGTTCTTCCCGTGGACCCTTCATATAATGTAGTTTTTTTTTTCTCCTGTGAAAAAGCTATAAAAGCTAAATAAACTATTTTTGTCGCAGAACATTCTTATACAGACCAATATGTATCTTGTATTAAATCTTGGTTTATTTGAAATAAATGAACATTTATAAAGTACACTTTTAAGCTATAACCAAATCTATTATTGCATATGAATGCACTAGAATGAATTACTTTGTGTGCCGTAAAAAACTAAGCATTCTACAAATACCATCTGCACTGAGTCGCATGCCACTGTACGTAGCTAAAACATAAAAATATCCTAGCAATCGATGTTTATTTACAACAGTTACAACAGCACGGACAAAAACACTTTTTTCATTTCTGCAGTTTAAATTGCTACATGTTGCGGTATCAGTGGACATGAATACAGCGTTGTGACCCTTTAAATCAATACAATTATTTCGAAGGGAAACCTAAATTATTGTTTGTTGAAGCAGTTTCAATTTCTTGACAAACTGTCTTATAAAAATGAGCTTTGTTCTATTTTAACTTTTAAAGTTTCGCTTCCCCAAGGCAGAATACCTGCATCTAAACTTCTTAACTTCAAGTGACTTATAAATACTAAATATATTTATACTCTATTTATACTAGTGATGTGTCAGTCGAATGAATTCTGTAAACGATAACTGCTTCGAATAAAATTAATCGAATAGAGAATATTTGTGATTTTTACTATTCAAGATGTCGGATGCCATGTGCTATTCCTATGCTATGTGATGAGTGTTCGAATGAATTTCAAAATCTATTGGCTCCAATGCATTTAATAATCGATTCATTCGAAAGTTCCATTCGTTCATGCCCATCACTAATTTACACCATGATTATGTACATTTTCCTCCAGAGCAAAAGCATTTAAAAGCCTACTCAAGAGCAGAAAAGTTCATGTGGGTTTGTGGACACATTGTCTCTGAGGAACCATTGTATGTAGCGTTACCAGGCGTCCAGATAAAGCCTTTTATATTGCGTGTCCGGCAAAACTGAACGGTATCCGGCTTTTGTTAGGCTTTTTACTGGGAACTTTGGCTGATGAGTAATAAAGTACTTTAACTGATTTGGCATTCGATGTTATTTATATTTCATTAGAACTTAACAAGATTCATGGTAATAATAAAAAAAGCTTGATTTTACATACAATTTTTTTGTTGTACCTATTAATACTGAGACAAAATCCTCAATATTGTAGGCTGTCCGGCCTTTTTACCTAAATGTCCGGCCAAACTGGCTGGTCTGTCCGGCTATTTGGTTTGGCGACCTGGCAATCCTAATTGTATGTCTCGAAACATACATAAAGTTTTACATCATCGTTATGGGATTTTACATACGAAATGATTTAATTTCATCAGCGTTATTTTAACTTAGGATAAGTAAAAAATTCGCCCGATGAAGCGTAAAACTGAATCATGTTAACTAAATAGATATTTGTTTTAAAAAGTAATAAAAAGTGAGTTCTTAAATTTATTTTATCGTAGGTGGAAGGGAGGAGAATTCAGAATTGAGTTTTAAATTTCGTCCTGAAATAAGCTTTTTATCTTTCAGCATCTCCAACAGTAATAAAAGAGAAATATATCGAATTTTCTAATCAATAATCTCATAAAGCCTTTTCCGTTTGAAACATTGATCGCGTCCCCAGATTGTCTCTTATTACCGGAAGAAATTTAAGAACGCTCCCAACAACATTGGCTTTTTCCAGAAGTTTTATATATTTCGCAAACAAGAACTTGAGTTGAATTCTGTAATAGTAAATTTTATTTAAAAAATATGAAAATGATCATGTTTTTTATTTAATTTGGCAAAGTTAATACGTTAGATGCGTTTAAAATTTTCTGTATGAAGCATTAGCCAGATAATTAACTAACTTTTCTTTTAATAATGTTAATGCCAAGTATTCATTATGTTTATGGTAACACGTCAAAATAATATTTCAAAACTATTCTTTAAATATTTTTTCTCGATTTCTAGCATGAAAAAATCAGCAAAAGGTAATGTTAGGACGTTTATTAAAAGCAAATATTGGCTGCGAGACTGTAGTCAAACAGTTGAAATATTTATTTAGTCAGAAAAATTTGCTTATTTAAGAGACAACTATATATGGCTTAGGTAATCTTAACTAAAATGAATTTCTCTTTAACATTACGATACTATTTTAGATGACTGAACAAATATTGCATTGCATTTGTGGAAGGTAATGATATCATATTATCTACGTAATTATGTGAAATTAAAATGTTAGTATTTTCTGTTTGTTCTTGAATGTGAATGTATGCGACTATAAAATTCCATTGCCTATTATTCGATATAAGTACAGGTCAAAATTAGAGATGTAGTGAATAGTAATTTATTCGACTATCGAATATTCAGCTTATGGTTTAGGCCGAATATTATTTTTTTAATTTTAAATAAAATGTCGATTTTCAAATTAAAAACTAAATAAAGGCTAATTAAAATTCCTTTTATATTATTTGTAAATACTTAAGAAAACACACACACCAGTACATTATCTGTAAAACTAAAAAAAAATCTTGGTTATGAAAAGATATCTATTACAGAGTTAAATAATTATGCTTGTAAGTGAGGTCTGTAAAGATACCCCCCCTACCTCCACCCAATAAAGAAAAGTAGAAAACCGAGACAAGCAGTGTCACCAAGTAGCAGGGCGTAGCCAAGGGGGCCATAACCCCCCATGAGAAACTTTTGCCATACAAAATGTATATTCTTCACTACATTATCACGCACACGTATACATATATATGAGTTGTAGTAGTCGTAAACCCCCCCATGAAAAATTTCTGGCTACGCCCCTGACGTAGAAAAGTCTGCATTTCTGTTATACATCATTAAATAAATTGCATTATGTTTCATTCAGCTTAAAATTCAATGATTTGGAATATTTTATACAAAATTAACACAATGAAGTATAACCACGCAATATTATTTGTAAATGCATTCAAAAATACATGTTAAAAAATATTTTTTTTCCTTCTTTAAGAAATAATTCAGCTGAATATATAGCAATATTCGGGCAAGTCTATTCGGCCAAATACCTGTTTAGTATTCGGCTTACCGAATATTCGACACAACAGCCGAATACCGAATAGTGGCCGAATATTCCTTACACCCCTAGTCAAAATAATGGACTAGATTTAAAATCCACATGTTCTTTGTTAACCCTTTAACGTGCAGTGTTCCCACTCTGGGAACATCGAACTCTGACGTTTTGACTGTCGCCAGTCACGAAGAATAGATTGGATTACTATAAAAATAGTGGCGGGTGACCTAGCTCCACGAGAATCCTTTACTTTTTAGCACGTCGCTTCCCGTCAAAAAATGTTCACGGTTCTTTTTAACAGCACTGGCATCTGCTGAAAAATGGAAGAATGCAAGAACATCTGGATAGATGGCCTAATGCTGAAAAAAGGGCAGCCGTTGCCATCGCTCGACTTAACGACCAGCAATAGGGCGGACGATCGAAACGTTCATCGCGTGCACACAGATCGAGAGACCCCTTTTTTGACGACAGCTGGCTGTGCCGCACAGCCGATCTCATCCATCACAGCCACAGCTCTATCGGCTGCCCTGAAAAAAGGGCAGCCGATGGCAACGGCTGCCCTTTTTTCAGCATTGGAAAAGGGTTGTACCTCAAAGGGTTAAAACCACTTAGAAAATCCTCCGGCCAAGACATCTCCCAAATAGTCAGAATACTCCTCGTGCAGGCTTGACATAACTCAACACGCGAAATATTCAGAGATAAAAAACACGTATTAATCTGCAGACTGTACGCAAAACAGACACATTTTAAAGTGAATCAGTTAAGTTCAGATTAAAAATATTTTATACCTGGTTCTACCCATTTGCCACTTTATAAATAAAATATGCCATTACAGGGTAAGAAATGGAAGGATGCAAGAACATCTGGATAGATGGCCTAATGCTGAAAAAAGGGCAGCCGCTGCCATCGCTCGACTTAACGACCAGCAAGAGGGCGGACGATCGAAACGTTCATCGCGTAACACACATATAGAGACCCTTTTTTGACGCAGCTGGCTGTGCCGCACAGCCAGCTTTCGTAAAAAAAAAGGGTCTCTAGATCTGTTGCACGCGATGAACGTTTCGATCGTCCGCCCTCTTGCTGGTCGTTAAGTCGTGCGATGGCAATGGCTGCCCTTTTTTTCAGCATTGGGAAAGGGTTGCGCCTCAAAGGGTTAATCCCTAATAATAAAGAGTGTCCAATTGATAAGGTGTTATGGCCATTTGAAGTGTAAAAACACACTATCAATCCTGTCTCATTGTTATTTTGAACTTGTAGTGCATAACAAACGACCCAAGTCTAGGCTTTTGAGAGGCTTTTAAAAAGACCTATCGACTAGTCTTTGCCTAAGACAAGTGGGTGTTCACTTAAATATTGTCAAGCATTTATCAATAATAAAAAAAGGGAACAGAAATGACTCTGAAGTTTTCAAAGCGAGTTCTTGCTGTTGATTTACGAATCGAAAATTCAGACTTTAAACTGGAAAGATGAAACTGAATTATAATACCATATTTTTAAAATATTTCGTAATTGGAATTTACATAGACCCTCCATGTTTGGATCTTTACCGTGTTTGTTTCTGCTTCATTAGCTATGGTCATGTCCCCGGGTTAATTTTTATCACTCTTTTTGTCATGTAACCTGCATAAACCTAGCTATTTTTGTTATTCCCTTAAACTGAAATAAGAACACGGTGGCACTTGATAATAGAGTGCTATCTATTTCAATTTTCCATTCCAACTTCCACATCTTTGATTTGTTTGGGTTCTTGTTGTTAGGCTTAGTCCCACGAGATATCACTTGTTATTTAGAGACAAACTTTTTTAGCTTTGATAGCTCGGTTTTCGTACAACATCTGTGGCCTGTTGTTTCCATTTTATTCTTTTTTAAAAATAATTGTTCTTTTAGTTATGTGCTATGACTTACTCGGAGGATTAATAGGATATGCATACTACGTAAGTTTTGCTGTGTTATATTTTACATACATATGAAATATATATATCTTATATGAAAGAACAATTGCAAGATTTGTATGAGTATACAGCATTTTGAGTGTACCGCTTGGTATTCAAAAACCATTTCTGGAAGATCAAAAAAAAAAAAAAAAGAGACAGAAATCTTTAGGTAGCGTTTTTACTGTGGTGAGAGCGGGAAGGTTAGATCCGAGTTCAAACTTTTTTAACCCTTTAACGCGCAATGTTCCCGCTCTGGGAACACCCAACTCGGACGTTTTGACTGTTGCCAGTCACGAAGAATAGATTGGATTTCTATAAAAATAGTTGCGGGTGACATAGTTCCACGAGTATCTTTTACTTTTTAGCACGTCCTTTCCCGTCAAAAAAGGGTCACGATTCTTTTGAACAGCACTGACATCTGCTGAAAAATGGAAGAATGCGAGAACAGCTGGATATATAGCCCCATGCTGAAAAAAGAGCAGCTGTTGCCATCGCTCGACTTCACTACCAGCAAGAGAGCGGACGATCGAAACATTCATCGCGTGCCACAGATCTAGAGACTCTTTTTTGACGCAGCTGGGTGTGTGGCAACGGCTGCCCTTTTTTCAGCATCGGGAAAGGGTTGCGCCTCAAAGGGTTAAGAAATCTGTTGAAGGTTATTTAAATATTTTATTACACTTTCGTTATAATCTTATTTTTTTCTCGTCTTGCATTCATGTCTTGAATACTCGGCCAAACTTAAACTATCCTAGACATATATTTATGTTTCCCCTGCATAAATCAGAGCCTGGCAATTTCTAAAAGTGAATGTACTGTAGCAAGAAATTCCTAAATTAAAAAAGAAATTCCTTTTTTTTCTAATTTTTATTTATTTATTTTTTCAATGATGTAAATATTTTCGAACAAAACAATTGGGGAAAATCCACGCTGAGGTACTAAGGTTTACGGCTGATACACAATGATAGTTATCGAAAAAATAGACGCACAAAATTCAATATCGCTGCAAACCTCAAACAGGTCCAGAAAAAAATCAAAGTTTTGCAGAAGTTCGCTATTCGTGTAATTTCAAAGGGAAAAAAGATAGCGTGTATCGATTTTCTGAATAACTCATGAGCGTATCAAAGTTGTAGAAATAGGCACACGCATTTTTTTTCTCATGAATCCTTAAAACTCAGCCTGTCATCTCGAAACTAAAAGTGTAAAACGTGAAAAATATAGATAGCTTATGCTTTCAACGTTTCAATAAAAAATGTAAAATCTTCCTATTACCTGTTCAGTCTTTTCATCGTATGTTTTTGACATTTCTTTGAAAATGACATGTATTATATAAAAATATAAGGTAAAGGACTGTATGCCGCTGTTGCTATAGTGTTACTGTAAAAACTGTTTCCATGTTTACGATTTCATAACAGATCAAAGAGATTGGACGCTAATCTGCGAAATAATGTTTTTTCTTTTATTTTTACCGGTCCGCAGATGTAATAAGATTGGGAAACTCTGTAAAATCATTCATATCGGGTGGAAGCTGGCCCTACCATGGCCGTGGAGATAAAACCCTGAACATGGTAGATGGCTGAAGTGTGAAGGTCCCGGGTCCAGGCCTATCGTGAGGCTATCGATCTGTCTGGCGTTTCTCCCGGTTTTCTCCAGATGTAACGTGAATACGCGTTAGAACCCCTAAAACGTTCTCCGACCAAGGCCAACCCCCTAGGCAGATGCCCGTCGTATTGGCTTCCCATAACATACAAACAAACAAGTGGACGCTTACAATTCTGCATACTAAAAAAACTAAAAAATTTAGAGTAAGCAGATACCAGTGTTGATTATTTTCAGTTCTACCGTTGGCAGAACTATTTATTGGTCTTTCATCGTGAAAAGTAAACTCACGTGCAAGCTGGCAGCTTGATACATTGTGTCCATAAATTATCCATGGAATAACAAAATTAAATTGAAACGTAATTTTACAAAGTGTGGGAAATGATTTACATCACTATTATGTATAGTTCGGGGAGTTTCAATTGTTCACATTATTTTTTGAATGACATCTTATAAACTTTTCGATTAAGGACAAAATGGGCCGCGGTAGCCGGGTTGGCAGAGTCTTCGACCTCGTGGCCGAGAGGTTGCGGGTTCGATCCTGAGACCAGCCGAAGACTGCCGTGCTCGCTCAAGGCGACTGAGCCACGTTAAATTACTTCATGGTCGTAATGCCCTCCAGGTTCCCATACAAAACGATACCTCGGGGGGTGGCAAAATTAAGCCTTGGGAGTCTTCTGCTTCAAATGTGTATGTTATTTGCTTTACACTTAAGAAGCCCCCTCCGCTAACGATCGGTAGTGCTGCCATCTATCGGTTCCCGAATGAGGTTGAAACGAATTCTTCGGGAGCTCGTGGTAGAAATTAATCAACCTTGTCAGGGAATGCCTCCATCGATTTAATCTGAATTTGTGATTGGTACAAAATGCTATTGGGTTGTTCAGAAAGCAATGTCGTTTTTTCACATAGAACTCAAACAAATAAATTTTCAACAAGTAATGATTTACAAACAAGCCCTAGCATAGGACCCGTATTTGTTAAATTTTAAAGGGATAGTTTTATAAATAATAGTTTCTTCTTCTTTTTTTTTTAAAAAAAAGACACCCTCCCCCTTTTTTCATGTCTACCCTTCATGAAGAATCCTACTCGAAATGTTCTGAAATCCATTTTTAGGCATTCGCGGGGGCTGTATTTTAGAGCAAGAATTTTATGGATATCTCTTTTCCTCTTTGAGATCGCGCAGGATATGTGAAAAGAATGGTTTGATCCTCTATACCCCATAAGTTACCAATTTCTGGAAAATGCTTTCCAATCTAGCACCTACGCTAAGAAACTCACATACGTGCCGAATTTGTATTATGTTCAATAGTTTTGTCTAGGCAAAATATTGACATACGAAAAACGACATTACTTTCCGAACAACCCAATATAAAAGCAGAGCGTCTAACCCCCCCCCCCCCATAATCCATGAAAACAAGACAAACAAACAGACAAGGACAAAATGGCGTCATGCAAGCAAAAATCGAAGCTCATTCTCCGAGTATAAGAAGAGAAAGAAAACAATTCAAAGGCGATTTAGAAGTCCGCTGAGTAAACTAACGAAGCAATCAATCAAAACATGTTTAACCCTTTAACGCGCAGTGTTCCCTCTCTGGGAACACCCAACGCTGACGTTTTGGCTGTTGCCAGTCACGAAGAATAGATTGAATTTCTATAAAAAAAATAGTGGCGGGTGACCTAGCTCCACGAGAATCCTTTACTTTTTTTAGCACGTCCTTTCCCGTCAAAAAAGGGTCACGATTCTTTTTAACAGCACTGACATCTGCTGAAAAATGGAAGAATGCGAGAACAGCTGCACAGATGGCCCCATGCTGAAAAAAGGGCAGCCGTTGCCATCGCTCGACTTCACTACCAGCAAGAGGGCGGACGATCGAAACGTTCATCGCGTGCCACAGATCTAGAGACCCTTTTTTGACGCAGATGGCTGTGACAGTGCTGAAAAATGGAAGAATGCGAGAACACGCGAAGAATGTTTCGATCGTCCGCCCTCTTGCGGGTCGTTAAATCGAGCGATGGCAACGGCTACCCTTTTTTCAGCATTGGGAAGGGATTGCGCCTCAAAGGGTTAAATCATTGTATCAAGGAGTGGGCATGTTTTACATTAAGTCTTTGACGCCCAGTGGTTGCGTCGTAAAAAAAAAAAAATACATCAGCGCTTACACTGCTAGTCAGAAAAAAGTATGGTCAAGTGCTCCCAACGCTGAAAAAGTGCAGCCGCTGCCACCGCGTCCATTTAACTACCAACGACATGGCAGTTGATCGAAAAGCCTATCTGGCGCCTCACAGCTGAAGGCGTTTTCTTAGACAGCTGGCTGTTTATTGTACAGTACTAAAAAGAATAAATTGCATGGTACATTCAGTCCAAGGCAATTAGTTAATAGATTTTTTTTTTACATCTCCATTGAATTAAAATATTTAAAAAGAGTATTACATATTCAATTATATAACTGCACTAGGAAAAAAATCAGTATAAAAGTAAAAATCTGGAGTGACTCCACTCGACTTTCCGAACACTTGCGATTAAGATCATGACCGAACATATAAATGAATTTTAATCGATGAATCCTTCAAACATATATACCAAATGGAAGCTCCATCGAATGTGTCGTTTAAACGCTAGCACACTTTCCAGAATGTCTCCCCGTAGGCCATAATGTAAAAGAAATCTTGGTCGTAGCCCTGTAGATAAACTATTAAGTTTTATACACAAAAATCATACGGTCATTCTCCGAGTATAAGAAGAGAAAGAAAACAATTCAAAGGCGATTTAGAAATCCGCTGAGTAAACTAACGAAGCAATCAATCAAAACATGTTTAACCGTTTAACGCGCAGTGTTCCCTCTCTGGGAACACCCAACGCTGACGTTTTGACTGTTGCCCGTCACGAAGAATCGATTGGATTTCTATAAAAAATAGTGGCGGGTGACCTAGCTCCACGAGAATCCTTTACTTTTGAGCACGTCCTTTCCCGTCAAAAAAGGGTCACGATTCTTTTTAACAGCACTGACATCGGCTGAAAAATGGAAGAATGCGAGAACAGCTGCACAGATGGCCCCATGCTGAAAAAAGGGCAGCCGTTGCCATCGCTCGACTTCACTACCAGCAAGAGGGCGGACGATCGAAACGTTCATCGCGTGCCACAGATCGAGAGACCCTTTTCTGACGCAGCTGGCTGTGACAGTGCTGAAAAATGGAAGAATGCGAGAACACGCGAAGAACGTTTCGATCGTCCGCCCTCTTGCGGGTCGTTAAGTTGAGCGATGGCAACGGCTGCCCTTTTTTCAGCATTGGGAAGGGATTGCGCCTCAAAGGGTTAAATCATTGTATCAAGGAGTGGGCATGTTTTACATTAAGTCTTTGACGCCCAGTGGTTGCGTCGTAAAAAAAAAAATACATCAGCGCTTACACTGCTAGTCAGAAAAAAGTATGGTCAAGTGCTCCCAACGCTGAAAAAGTGCAGCCGCTGCCACCGCGTCCATTTAACTACCAACGACATGGCAGTTGATCGATAGCCTATCTGGCGCCTCACAGCTGAAGGCGTTTTCGGACACAGCTGGCTGTTTATTGTACAGTACTAAAAAGAATAAATTGCATGGTACATTCAGTCCAAGGCAATAAGTTAATAGATTTTTTTTTTACATCTCCATTGAATAAAAATATTTAAAAAGAGTATTACATATTCAATTATATAACTGCACTAGGAAAAAAATCAGTATAAAAGTAAAAATCTGGAGTGGAGTTTTGACTCCACTCGACTTTCCGAACACTTGCGATTAAGATCATGACCAAACATATAAATGAATTTTAGTCGATGAATCATTCAAACATATATACCAAATGGAAGCTCCATGCCTGTGCAGGTCGTCCTTTTACCGTTTCCTGCTGAACAGAATACGATATCAGTATACTAATTTTTTTTTTTTTTCAATGTTTGTAAGCGCTAATTTTGGACAACCACTGTACGACGTTAATAGTTGGAAACCAGTGGTGTTAATTGTTGTAATAGTTTTGACTGTTGTTAATAGTTGGAAACCAGTGGTGCTAGTGAAGTCATTTACTAGAAAGTCGTCCAGAGAGATCAACCTGCCTATCTCTAAAATGCCAATTTTGCACAAAAAATCCAATTTTCTGTATTTGGTTTACCAAAGTTTTCTCAAAACGTGGTATTTAAGATTTGGTTTCATAGCAGAACATCCTTACTCAAATAGTAATAATAATAATAATGTGTATATGTATATGCAAACACACCCGTACGCAGGGTATCCCAAAAAAATGGTAACGGCCTTCAATTCTTTAGAGATGAATGGGCACTCTGAATTAGAAAAATGTTCAAAATAAGGTAGGGGAAAAGATTACGAAAAAATTCCTTACGTAAAGTTTTAATGAGTTACACTTTTTAAATTTGTCTACGAGAGAAAACAATTTTTCGCGCTCTAGCATTAAACTTTCGCATTCAAATTCATGATGCCCCTGATCCTCTTCGTTTAACGATATCTCTGAGACGTTATAGGATGAAAGGCTGAAATTTTATACATCACCCCATGAGAGTATGGGACACATTTCACTAATTGGGAATTTTTTGTACAGGGGGTCGCATACAACTGTAACTTATTTTATAAGGTAAAAGAACATTGTCTCCATAAGAGTCTGAGACCAACTACAAATGCGCAGATTTCTTAGATACATAACTACCTTATTTTGATTGTGTTTTTTTTTTCAATCTCTTATAGACAAAGAATTAAAGCGTGTTACCAACTTTTTGGATGCCCTGGATATAAATATTTATAAAAAAAATCTATTGCACGAAATTTTTTTAATTCTTTTAAGCATGCAAAGAAAGGAAAAAATAAAAAAACAGAGAGAGGGGTTATTTTTCCAAGAATGTACGCAAATAAATCCGAGAAAAAGCTAAGAGAAACCACGGTTGGCATGATTCAAACCGACTGGTTTAAACCAAAGGTTTTCTTTCTCAAAAAAACAGTTTTTTTTTTTTTTTTTTTTTTTTTTTTTTAAGAATAATTTAAAATTACGAATACTACAGATAGAATACGTTCTGATATCTTTTAAAAGTATCCCATAGTATCAACAGTAAGTTTTTATAACAATGTAATAGATACCTTAATGTTTTATCATTATTAAAAATTTGTAATTAAACGCAAATTATAGGCAGCATTTTTAATTTGTTCCTAAAATAGAGGTTTTGCGTTTTAACAACTTATTTCTAAACCTTAAAAATATCAGTTTGAACAACTTATCACCATTATTACCGATGAATCCAAGAGAAATAGTCCATGTAAAATGTAGTAAATAATGACTATTGTATTTTATTATGTACTAAATTTAAAAAATAGTATCTCTAAATAAAAAATTAAAATTCAGTGATTTCAATGTCTACATAAGTATAACAATTGTTTATGTACTTTGTTTTAATTATTTTCGAAGGAATATTAATTGTTTTTTGAACATTTTACAAATGATTTTATTTCTAAGTATGCAACAGATAATTATAAAAGGATTTTTTTAAAACCTGGTTTAAACCAAAAAACCCGGTTAAAAAACCGTTTTTTTTTCTCTCGTTTTTTTTTTAACCGGGTTTTTCTTCAACCCTGAGATAATTCCATTTGAATGCGGACAACACAACAGAAGAAATGACATAACACAAGCCAAACACAAAACACTGCACGTAAAATTGCAACTATCTCGTTTTTCCCCCGGAGTCCATTTAGTCTGCAGAAATAAAATATAAGATATTTTATTTCTGAAAACACACACCTATAACACATACAGTAATGATACCTGCGATATATAAAGAAGGTTTGTTTATTTTTCATATTTCACGAGAGTTCGCCATTACACGAGCCATTTTGGGGGGGGGGGGGGAGCAGCAATCGAAGCCGCGCCATCAGAATCCCATTACGGCCGTGTATTTCGTACTTAGAAAACGAGAGACACTATAGATAGATATTCTGAACTCGGATTTTTTTTATATTTTTTTAATCTTCACAGATTTGAGAATCTCTTCCTGAACAATAAGTAGTGCAATTGCAGTTCGTATCGCACTTCGCAGAAATTGAATACTGGCAGCAAAAGGGATGACTTAAACTGATGTTGTTGTAAAGTAATGCATTTTTAAGTAACTCCAGGCCGTTCAATTTTCTTTTCCTTTTCAGCTATTTTATTAGTTCAACCTGTTCATAGGCGCACCCACGGGGGGGGGGGGGCTATGGGGGCTGAAGCCCCCCCTAAAGGTAGACAGTTGGACGTGAAAAGCGTTAAAAAATGAAAGTTGTCGCTCATTAATTAATTTTTTTTAGTTCTTTCTTTCTTTTTTTTATTGTCCTCAAATTATTTTTAACGAAAAAAGACGTTTATTTAAAGAAGTTTTTAAATAAATGCTTACAGTTAGTTGAAACACTGTTACACACGGTTAGAACGTCGCTCAAAAGATCAGATAATTATTTATGACTCTATAATGAGTTACATTTCTTGTGTTCTATGGGACAGTCAAGTGATACCGAATATTTTGACGTTATAAGAGAGTTGTAACTAACCAAGGTCACTATGACCGAGTTCAGCAGTATTTGCATGTAGTCAAGCCCCCCCCCCTAAACTAAAATCCTGAGTGCGCCACTGAACCTGTTATTATTAGAATTTTTCCCCCTTTTCCTCTCTTTAAATTGTAGTCTTGCTCTGTGTAACGTGAGGGAATTGTGATATTTTATAGTTAAAAATTTTTGAATAGTTTTCGATGGCTATTAAAAAATGAAAAGTTTTTAAAATTCGAAATTAAAGCAAAGACGAATGATCGCATCATTTCTTGTTTGAATGAGTAGTTTCTAATTTCGTTTCCCCCTTGGTTTTACAGTGCGGTTTTTCCACTCCTTTTATTCATTCTGCTTGGAAACAGTTGTTGTAAGGCTGTATTTACTTTCTTCCTTCTTCCTCTTTTTCATTTATTTATTTATTTTGTTGTTATAGTATGTATTTTTCTGTCAGTGCTCTATGTTTACAAAAAGCAAAGCAGAAAAATGTGTTGTCCTGCTTAATAAATAAAAAAGGGAAAATAAGTGCTTTTTTTTATGTTTGCTGCTGTTTTTCTGTTCTGTTTTCTACTGTTTTTGAGTATAATATTACTGTTATTCGTGTTATTTCCTTTTTTTATTTTTATCTACCCTCTTCCCCTCCCTTCTAATTAGATGGTGGACGATCGAAACGTTCCTCGCGTGCCACAGATCGAGAGACCCTTTTTTGACGACAGCTGGCTGTGCGGCACATCCAGCTGTCGTCAAAAATGGGTCTCTCGATCTGTGGCACCCAATGAACGTTTCGATCGTCCGCCCTCTTGCTGGTCGTTCAGTCGAGCGATGGCAACGGTTGCCCTTTTTTTCAGCATTGGGAAAGGGTTGCGCCTCAAAGGGTTAAACTCGATTATAAAATTATAAAAAAAAAGTTATCTGCTCCTTAGGACATTGGAAAAGAAAAAAAAAAATCTGGAGTGAATCCACTCGACTTTCCGAACACTTACGATTAAGATCATTACCAAGCATTAAAATAAATTTTAATCGATGAATCATTCAAACATATATACCAAACTGAAGCTCAATCGAATGCGCGGTTTAAACGCTAGCGCACTTTCAATAATTTCTCCCCATAGGCCATCATGTAAAAGAAATCTTGGTCGTAGCCCTGTAGAAAAACTGTAAGTCCTATACACATCAAAATCAATACCGGTCTTACGATGGTGATTTATAACAGATATACCCAATTGGAGCTCAATCGAATGTACCGTTTAAAAGCTAGCGCACCTTCAAGAATTTCCTCCCATAGGCCATAATGTCAAAGAAATCTTTTTCGTAGCCCTGTAGAAAAACTATAAGTTCTATACACATGAAAATCAATACCGGTGTTACAATGGTGGTTTATAACATATATACCGAATTTGAGCTCAATCCAATTCACCGTTTAAACGCTAGCGCACTTTAAAGAATTTCCTCCCATAGGCCATCCTGTAAAAGAAATCTTTGTCGTAGCCCTGTAGAAAAACTATAAGTCCTATACACACCAAATCAATACCGGTCTTGCGACGGTGGTTTATAACATATATACCGAATTTGAGCTCAATCGAATCCCCCGTTTAGGAGCTATCGTGTTCACTCACATACACACACACACACACACATACACACACACACACACACACACACATACATACATACATCTCGCAAAAATAGCATCCATGAATTCAGAAGACCTCAAAACGTGTCCATACACCAAAATCTCGAAGTCGAATTTTTTCATGATGACAATACTTTCCTTACATGGTACATGTTCGGAAAGTAAAAAGATAGACTTGAAAACGATCCACTTACTTTCATGTAGCTTTGCAAGGATCCATAAACGTTTCAGATATGTCTTTATGTAAGCTCTCCTTTTTGATCGAAATTCTTGGGTGCTCACATTTTTACGGGCTCGTAACTCCTCCTTTGATATGAAAATGCAGGCAGGAGAAGGTTGTTAGTCCATTAGGCAAATACGCTTGGTCTTTATGTATTTTTGTTACTTTCCGAACATGTACCATGTAAGGAAAGTATTGTCATCATGAAAAAATTCGAATTCGAGATTTTGGTGTTTTTACACGTTTTGAGGGCTTCTGAATCCATTGATGCTATTTTTACGAGATGTATGTATGTATGTGTGTATGTGTGTGTGTGTGTGTGTGTGTGTGTTTGTGTGTATGTGAGTGAACACGATAGCTCCTGAACGGAGCATTCTATGGAGCTCAAATTGGACATATATGTCATAAACCACCGTCGCAAGACCGGTATGGATTTGGGTGTGTATAGGACTTATAGTTTTTCTACAGGGCTACGACAAAGATTTCTTTTACATTATGGCCTATGGGGGGAAATTCTTCAAAGTGCGCTAGCGTTTAAACGGTAGATTCGATTGAGCTCAAATTAGGTATATATGTTATAAACCACCGTTGCAAGACCGGTATTGATTTGGGTGTGTATAAGACTTATAGTTTTTCTACAGGGCTACGACAAAGATTTCTTTTACATGATGGCCTATGGGGGGAATTTCTTGAAAGTGCGCTAGCGTTTAAACGATACATTCGATGGAGCTCAAATTCGGTATACATGTTATAAACCACCATCCTAAGACCGGTATTGATTTTGGTGTGTATAGGTCTTATAGTTCTCCTAAAGGGCTACGACAAAACTTTCTTTTATGTTATGGCTTAATGGCATATGGGGAGAAATTCTTGAAAGTGCGCAAGCGTTTAAACGGTGCATTCGATGGAGTTTCCATTTGGTATATATGTTTGAATGATTCATCGATTAAAATTTATTTAAGTGCTTGGTCATGATCTTAATCGTAAGTGTTCGGAATGTCGAGTGGAGTCACTCCAGATTTTTTTATTCTAAAAGTCTAAAGGAAGATCCTGTGCTTGAGTCAGATACGTCAAAATGTAGACTGACATTTACGTGCTTTTAAATTGAAAATGTTGAATAAATAAAACGAATGTTCTCTCATCCGATCTCATATTGTTTATTAAAAAAAACCATATATATATTTTAATCTCATTGTTAGCATATTCTGGCGGAATTTAAAAGCTTAGGGCTGTATTTAACCCATTTGTGCCTGGATATTTTTGCGACTTTCTTCGATTTTTACTGATAACAGAAATAATAGATAAATTTCTGATGTCAACTTCTTGAACAAGGAATGATTTCTTTTAAAATCCTTATGCATAAAAATCGAAATATCAACATCCTACTGGGTCATGTTAAAATATTTTGTAGAGTTGAGGCTCAATACTCATGAATAAAGGCTAGGAAAAACAAATAACGTTTTCGACTCATAGCGAAAATGCCGTCCCAAAAAAGGGACACTAGGCGTAAATGGGTTAATGTGAGCATTTTATATATTGTTGATTTGAATACTTTTTTTTATATCGTTTTGTGTATAATAGGTACGTGCACGTTTTATTCATTGTTAATTCTTTACGTTAAGATCCTAAATAAAATCCAATCCAAAGATAGATTTGTTTATTCAAGCTATTACTTTTTAATATCTTGTAATAGAGAGGAAGGTGCAGGTTTCTGACCTGTCGCGCGGCCTTCGATAGGACGATATAAAGTTTTGGGTGTTTTTCTTCAAATTTAATGCGAATAACGGTTAAAACCTCTTAAAAAGTCCCCCCCCGCCCAAGGCATCCGCTTGCCGTATTCAGATGCCCATCGTGTATTGTCATAACGCAAAAACATCCTTTTGAGACGCATGTTCTATTTTAGCGACCTGAAAAGGATAGAACAATAATTATGTTTTGTCTGAGAAGTGGAACGAAAAATATATTTATGCTCTTCGCTTAAAAATTCAATCGCTAAAATATACTTGTGGTAATTTCGTTGTGGTAAGTGTTGTCCTGCATCTGTAAAATAATAATAATTATATTATTATTTGTGTTTATGTTATTTTTGATTATTGTTCTTTTGTTTGTTCTGTTTTCTTTTTTTTGTGTGTGTGTGTGTGTGTTGCTTTTTACTTTCCGAACATGTACCCTGTAAGGAAAGTATTGTCATCATGAAAAAATTCGACTTCGAGATTTTGGTGTATGGACACGTTTTGAGGTCTTCTGAATTCATTTATGCTATTTTTACGAGATGTATGTATGTGTGTGTGTGTGTATGTGTGCTTGTGTGTATGTGAGTGAACACGATAGCTCCTAAACTTGGCCTTCGATTGAGCTGAAATTGGGTATGTATGTTATAAACCACCGTCGCAAAACCGGTATTGATTTTGGTGTGTATAGGACTTATAGTTTTTCTACAGGGCTACGACAAAGATTTCTTTTACATTATGGCCTAAGGGGGGGAATACTTGAAAGTGCGCTAGCGTTTAAACGGTACATCCGATTGAGCTCAAATTGGATATACATGTTATAAACCACCATCGTAAGACCGGTATTGATTTTTATGTGTATAGGTCTTATAGTTTTTCTACAGGGCTACGACAAAGATTTCTTTTACATTATGGCCTATGGGAGGACATTCTTGAAAGTGCGCTAGCGTTTAAACGGTCCATCCGATTGAGCTGAAATTGGGTATACATATTATAAACCACCATCGTAAGACCGGTATTGATTTGGATGTGTATAGGACTAATAGTTTTTATACAGGGCTACGACGAACATTTCTTTTACATTATGGCCTATGGGGATAAATTCTTGAAGGTGCGCTAGCGTTTAAACGGCGCATTCGATTGAGCTTCAGTTTGGTATATATGTTTGAATTATTCATCCATTAAAATTTATTTAAATGCTTGGTCATGATCTTAATTGTAAGTGTTTGGAAAGTCGAGTGGAGTCACTCCAGATTTTTTTATTTATCTATGCATTTCTGTTGTCCATATTTCTTTTTTCTTTTTTAAACCACCCCCTTTTCCCCCTTCCTTCAATCTGCGTGGTTTCTCTTTTTTTTTCTTTTTTCCAAGTGGCAACATGCTTATTCGTGTTTATCTTTTTCAGTTCCCACCGTTTAATGAGACGAAGGGTTGCGACTGACGAAGACTGGATAAATTTTCTGCCGAAACGGTCGTATCTTGTTATAAGCATCATTTTATGTGTGTTTTTTTACTCAATTTTTTTAAATTTTATTTCAACTAGATCATAGTCTCAACTAGATACACAATACATGTTACAGTAATAAGAAATATAATTTGCAAACGCCTTAGTATTTAAATTAGAACAGTAATATTATTTAGCACGGCTTTCTTGATTATGTGACTTGTGCAGGAAAAGTTAATTAAATAATATATTCTAAGCCATTTTAATTTCATTGATACATTATTTGCTCATATTGGGTTTGTGTGAGCATTTTCATGCGTTCGGTTTATCTTCATTCGGTTAATAAAAAGAAGATAAGGTAAAATTGAATGGCAGTCCACTAAAAGACGTGCTGGTCAACTCCACTGTCACTAGAGAACTCTTTGGCGTTGTTTACACTTGAAGAGGGAAATAAATTTCGAACGTTTCCTTGCCAGCTCTTCACTGATATTTTTAGAACTTCGACTGACCAGGCGGTCAATATTTGAACTGCTTTTACCAAATACCCAAAACTCATTTTTAAAAAGCCTTTCAATGTAAATATTTTTAAGGAAAACGTTGATATTTTCTGTTAAAAATTTAAGGTTTCTTTTTTTTTCCTTATATAAAAGTATTTTTAAGTCATGAAATGTGAGGTATTACGTTAAAATTTATATTTTTATGTTGTATTGTCTATTTTTTGTGTTTGGGGGTAAGGACTTTTGTACGTTCAAAAAACGGATTTTACAAAAATATTTTTTTTTAATTACTCAGAATGTTAAGAACATTTTAAAACAAATCGCATCGAAATCGGCAGAAACTTACGTTCAGAGCAATTAGAAACGTAAAAGCTAACCTGCACTTTTACGGTTAAAAAAACGTTAAACCTGGACTTTCCCTTTAACCCTTTAATGCGCAGTGTTCCCGCTCTGGGAACACCGAACTCTGACGTTTTGGCTGTTGCCAGCCACGAAGAATAGATTGGATTTCTATAAAAACAGTTGCGGGTGACATAGCTCCACGAGAATCCATTCATTTTTAGCACGTCATTTCCCATAAAAAAAAAATGGTCACGATTATTTCTAACAGCACTGACATCTGCTGAAAAGTGGAAGAATGCGAGAACTGTTGGACGGATCGCCCAATGCTGAAAAAAGGGCAGCCGTAGCCATCGCTCGACTTCACGACCAGCAAGAGGGCGGACAATCGAAACGTTCATCGTGGGCCACCGATCGAGAAACCCCTTTTTTGACGACAGCTGGCTGTGCGGCACAGCCAGCTGCGTAAAAAAGGGTCTCTCGATCGGTGGCACCCGATGAACGTTTTGATTGTCCGCCCTCTTGCTGGTCGTTAAGTCGAGCGATGGCAACGGCTGCCCTTTTTTCAGCATTGGGAAAGGGTTGCGCCTCAAAGGGTTAAACGCAATGCAAGCAAACATGATTTTCTCTGTTTCTGATTTTTACATTTACCCGCAAGATTAAAAAACAAGTTATGCAAAATTTCATAATATTCCATTCATATCTGCTGCATGTATGTATCTCTATTCTTTGAACCCCAGTTTTCATGATAGGACCAAAATATTTTATTTTATAGCATGATAAATCATAAAAATGTTACTAATTTTAAAATTGCATGACATTTTTATTTTTTGAAAATATTGAAATAATAGACAATTTTAAAATTTCAGTTTTATAGCAAAAAGGCACAATCCAGCTTTAATTAGACATAAAAGCTTAAGTTCTACTATGTATTTTTACTTTCCGAACATGTACCATGTAAGGAAAGTATTGTAATCATGAAAAAATTTGACTTCGATATTTTGGTGTTTTTACACGTTTTGAGGGCTTCTGAATCCATTTATGCTATTTTTACGAGATGTATGTATGTATGTGTGTATGTGTGTGTGTGTATGTGAGTGAACACGATAGCTCCTGAACGGAGCATTCGATTGAGCTAAAATTGGATATATATGTCATAAACCACCGTCGCATGACCGGTATTGATTTGGGTGTGTATAGGACTTATAGTTTTTCTATAGGGCTACGACCAAGATTTCTTTTACATTATGGCCTATGGGGGGAATTTCTTGAAAGTGCGCTAGCGTTTAAACGGTAGATTCGATTGAGCTCAAATTGGGTATACATGTTATAAACCACCGTTGCAAGACCGGTATTGATTTTGGTGTGTATAGGACTTATAGTTCTCCTAAAGGGCTACGACAAATCTTTCTTTTATGTTATGGCATAATGGCATATGGGGAGAAATTCTTGAAAGTGCGCAAGCGTTTAAACGGTGCATTCGATTGAGTTTCAATTGGGTATATATGTTTGAATGATTCATCGATTAAAATTTATTTAAGTGCTTGGTAATGATCTTAATCGTAAGTGTTCGGAAAGTCGAGTGGAGTCACTCCAGATTTTTTAAAAAGTTATCTTGCTGAAACTGGAGGTAAGTCAAAATATTTTTTTCCCAAGTTTGTGTATATATTTACTTAATTTCAAAAACAGGTTTAATTTTTAAAACCTATCATTGTGTTCTACAACTTGTGAAAAATGTTCTTTTAAAACAAGCAGAAGTTTTCTGTTTATGATGAATCGAAAAAAGTATGTCAAAATACATATTTATAAGTGTACTTATAAATAAGCTACTTTTAAAGTGCGTCCACGCGGAAGCTAGAAGGACGCAGTTTAAAAGTAACTTGAAATTCTTACGAATGATAACAGATGGCAGCACTAAAATTCAATGGCGTCACAATCCACTGACGACTCACAATCCAAGCGTGATGGTCGCGTGAATTCTGTGCTTTTTCCCCATCCGAAAAAGGGCCCAACGTGCCTAAAGAAGTTTCACTTCAATAAATAAATTTAAAAAATAAATAAATAAAATAAAATATCTCACGAGGTGAGTAATAATTGATAATGGAATGATAATGTAAAATATTTGATTTCAATTATGTTTTTCAAAAATAAAATGATCTCGGGACACAGGTGTTATTTAAAATGCTTTATTTTAACCAAACCTATTAATTTATATTAATAAATTTTGTACGAAGTAAAAGGAAGTCGAAAATTTTCGGTATGCAGATTTTGATAATATCCATTTTGACTATTGACTTTGAAACACTTACAATTGACTCTGAAGAGTTCTTTACGAGACATCTCAACGTACGTAGGCATTAATGTATGGTCTTAAAAATGCACGTACAATTCATCTTGACCAACTGCAAGTCCATTTTACCTAGTTTTTTATCCCTTTTTCCCCCCTGGCGTCTGCGTCTGTACGTACATACGTACAGACGTCAGAAAAAAATGAAAAACACAGATGTCAAAATCTTATTCCGATCTCGAATAATATTAGTCGTAGAATGTTGAAATTTTATAGTTAGGATTGTTGTTAACATATAATTGTGCATCTGTCTTTTTTATTGCCGTCGATTGAGTCATTCAGTGACAGGGTCCCCCAAAAGACTTTCAATACGTTAAGGTCTATGGATACCTTCGATCCATTAAAAGTTTGTAGTCAGTCACTAGTTCGGCTGTGTCCAAAATCTCGCAAATGATCGCAGATTTTTGGAGAAATATCGCCCAAATAAGGACCCAAAATAAATCTTTGAACGCAGTTTGGCGATATCTTCTCATTTGGCTAGAAATCCTTAAACCTTAGTATTATTGCAGTGTTGTATCTCTTTCAAATGAAATAAGGATAGATGAAGTGCACCGAAAATATTTATGATTTGGTAGACGTACAAGGAAGTCTTGTGGTGTCCACATCCTATTTATTTTATTTTATTTTAGTTTTATTTATTATTTTTTTAATTGAACGTTGGATAGTTAAGTTTTCGTGAACGCCAAAACTATTGTCAGAATTACTTTACAGAAATTAAATACCGATTTTATTCATATTTTTCAAGGTAAGAAAATGTAAAAAAAAAAAAAAAAAAAATAAAAAAAAAGTCTTTTTTAAACTCTTTGAAAATAGACCCTTTTTACTAAGTAATATTTACATAATTTTTACTTTCCGAACATGTACCATGTAAGGAAAGTATTGTAATCATGAAAAAATTCGACTTCGTGATTTTGGTGTTTTTACACGTTTTGAGGTCTTCTGAATCCATTTATGCTATTTTTACGAGATGTATGTATGTGTGTGTGTGTGTGTGTTTGTGTGTATGTGAGTGAACACGATAGCTCCTGAACGGAGCATTCGATTGAGCTCAAATTGGGTATATATGTTATAAACCACCGCCGCAAGACCGGTATTGGTTTGGGTGTGCATAGGCCTTATAGTTTTCCTACAGGACTACGACAAATATTTCTTTTACATTAAAGGCCTATGGGGGGAAATTCTTGAAAGTGCGCTAGCGTTTAAACGATACATTCGATTGAGATCAAATTGAGTATATATGTTATAAACCACCGTTGCAAGACCGGTATTGATTTTGATGTGTATAGAACTTATAGTTTTTCTACAGGGCTACGACAAAGATTTCTTTTACATTATGGCCTATGGGGGGAAATTCTTGAAAGTGCGCTAGCGTTTAAACGGTACCTCCGATTGAGCTCAAATTGGGTATATATGTTATAAACCATCGTTGCAAGACCGGCATTGATTTTGGTGTGTATAGGACTTATAATTTTTCTACAGGGCTACGAGAAATATTTCTCTTACATTATGGTCTATGGGGGGAAATTCTTGAAAGTGCGCTAGCGTTTAAACGGTATATTCAATTGAGCTCAAATTGGGTATATATGTTATAAACCACTATCTTAAGACCGATATTAATATTTATGTGTATAGGACTTATAGTTTTTCTACAGGGCTACGACAAAGATTTCTTTTACATTATGGCCTATGGGGGAAATTCTTGAAAGTGCGCTAGCGTTTAAACGATATATTCGATTGAGATCAAATTGAGAATATATGTTATAAGCCACCGTTGCAAGACCGGTATTGATTTTGATGTGTATAAAACTTATAGTTTTTATACAGGGCTACGAGAAAGATTTTTCTTACATTATGGCCTATGGGGGGGAAATTCTTAAAAGTGCGCGAGCGTTTAAAGATTATTCGTTATTCGATTGAGCTCAAACTGGGTATATATGTTATAAACCATCGTTGCAAGACCGGTATTGATTTTGGTGTGTATAGGACTTATAATTTTTCTACAGGGCTACGAGAAATATTTCTCTTACATTATGGCCTATGGGGGAAATTCTTGAAAGTGCGCTAGCGTTTAAACGGTATATTCAATTGAGCTCAAATTGGGTATATATGTTATAAACCACTATCTTAAGACCGATATTAATATTTATGTGTATAGGACTTATAGTTTTTCTACAGGGCTACGACAAAGATTTCTTTTACATTATGGCCTATGGGGGGAAATTCTTGAAAGTGCGCTAGCGTTTAAACGATATATTCGATTGAGATCAAATTGAGAATATATGTTATAAGCCACCGTTGCAAGACCGGTATTGATTTTGATGTGTATAAAACTTATAGTTTTTATACAGGGATACGAGAAAGATTTTTCTTACATTATGGCCTATGGGGGGAAATTCTTGAAAGTGCGCGAGCGTTTAAAGATTATTAGTTATTCGATTGAGCTCAAATGGGTATATATGTTATAAACCACCGTTGCAAGACCGGTATTGATTTTGGTGTGTATAGGACTTATAATTTTTCTACAGGGCTACGACAAAGATTTCTCTTACATTATGGCCTATGGGGGGAAATTCTTGAAAGTGCGCTAGCGTTTAAACGGTATATTCAATTGAGCTCAAATTGGGTATATATGTTATAAACCACTATCTTAAGACCGATATTAATATTTATGTGTATAGGACTTATAGTTTTTCTACAGGGCTACGACAAAGATTTCTTTTACATTATGGCCTATGGGGGGAAATTCTTGAAAGTGCGCTAGCGTTTAAACGGTATATTCGATTGAGCTCAAATTGGGTATATATGTTATAAACCACCATCTTAAGACCGGTATTGATTTTGTGTGTATAGGACTTATAGTTTTTCTACAGGGCTACGACAAAGATTTCTTTTACATTATGGCCTATGGTGGGGAAATTCTTGAAAGTGCGCTAGCGTTTAAACGATACATTCGATTGAGATCAAATTGAGTATATATGTTATAAACCACCGTTACAAGACCGGTATTGATTTTGCTGTGTATAGAACTTATAGTTTTCATACAGGGCTACGACAAAGATTTCTTTTACATTCTGGCCTATGGGAAGAAATTCTTGAAAGTGCGCTAGCGTTTAAACGGTACCTTCGATTGAGCTCAAATTGGGTATATATGTTATAAATTACCATCTTAAGACCGGTATTGATTTTCGTGTGTATAGGACTTAAAGTTTTTCTACAGGGCTACGACAAAGATTTCTTTTATATTGTGGCATAATGGCACATGGGGAGAAATTCTTGAAAGTGCGCAAGCGTTTAAACGGTGGATTCTATTGAGCTTCCATTTGGTATATATGTTTGGATGATTCATCGATTAAAATTTATTTAAATGCTTGGTCATGATCTTAATCGTAAGTGTTCGGAAAGTCGAGTGGAGTCACTCCAAGTTTTTTTTCTTCATGATAGATCTCTCATTGACTAATCTCTGATATTCTATCCCAGCAAACACAGCCCTATCGGATAAGTTTTGGGCCGACACTGGCATGCCGGCACAGAATGTGCCGGGGCGACATCGCTCACGCTGTACCAAAAACGACAAAATTGCGTCCGCCTGGGCGTGTGTCGGGCCGAAAGGATGGGGTGGTTCTGGTTCGGTGTCGGCAAAAACGATAACGCCGTCGGCCCAGCCCTGTGCCACTTTTGAACCAAAACCATTACGTTTTTGGTGTGGTATCGGCAACGACAAAATATCGAAAACCGGCCAGCACCTTATTGATTCCCAAAATACCCTAATTAGCTCCGTAGTTAGTTCTCTAAAGTATTAATCAACAAATTAAAGTAATAATTATTATTATTATATAAATGACTTTACACCACTAGGACTAAATTTATTAAAAATACCTAATTAGCAAATTATTTTGTTTTTAAGAAAATATTTGATGAATTTAAGAAGGAAAGCTCTTTTTAAAATTAACCGTATTATTTTTTATGCATCAACCAATGGTTTACTTTTTTTAATCGTGCTATTATATGTTTATCAGACCATATACATTTTTTTAAACAAAATATTAGGCTCAACTAGACAATGTTCCTTTTTCTCTTCCAAAAATTTTTTAGAATCGAAGAAAATTTATAATTTTCTAGAACCAAAGATTATAAATAAACATTCATGCAATGCTAAAAAAAGAGAGAAAAAAAATATTAAAGTTATACAACATGTTTTTTAAAAAATGTTTTAATTTATTTTTTGTTAAGTTATGTCATAATACAAAATAAAGTTGACTTTGATTTTATATATTATTTTAAAGAAGAATGTAAAGAACATACGTTAAAAGAAATTGAAACATTGGCTGATTCTACAAATAAACGGTTAATTTCATAAAAACCTTTTCTCTTCAAAATAATTAAACATTTTCATATACAAAAAATTTTTTTGTTTATACTTAATAACTAAGTATTTTTGGCAAAACTAAGTATTTTTGGCAAAATTAGCCCCAGTGATGTAAAGTAATTTATATAATAATAATTATTATTTTTAATAGGTTGATTAGTGCTAAACTATATATGAAAGTAATAAGTATTGATAAAACCATGTTTATTATTAGAAGATACTTACTTTAAGTAAATATTTTATATATTACTGAATTTTCATAGGATTATCCTTTAGTAAAAGAAAGGAACTTTCTATAACAGAATAAAATTATTTTTTTCTGTTGTTTTGAGTAATATGAAATTAAGTACTCAAGTAAATAGACACATTTTTCAATGCAGTATGTAAGTTATTTATTAAAAATACCGTCCTGCTTGTTTATTAATAGTTTCCAAGTTTTCTTATTTGAATTATAAATTTCATTTTCGCATTATTTAGAAATAATTAGCAGTTTTGAACTACATCTTATTTTAGTAGTCCCTGAGATAACATAAAAAAAAATCTAGCTAAGAAAAAATACAAATTCTTAATATATACTTAAAAATCAACTTACCCCTTTTTAACTGTCGTGAGAACTTAGCAAAATGAAAACCAAAAAGCACTAACCACATTTAGACAACTTTAAAATTTTTGTCTAGTTGAGGTTAATACCAGTTAGTCTTTAGAAAAAAATCACAGTATATCCAGAGAAAACTACAGCAAAGTCCGATCTAACTGACGTAAGAACTTAGCCTATTTAAAACTAAAAAGCACTAACCACATTCAGACTATTATAAAATTTTTGTCTAGCTGCAGTCAGTGCCATTTAGTCTAGGGAAAAAAAATCGCAATTTATCCAGAGAAAAATGCACCAAACTCCCTTCGTTGCTCTGAGAAAACTCAAAATCCACCACGTTACTGAAAAGTTTACGTTGCGAGATGATTTCTGTTACAGCCTTGGAATGGAATGGACAGGCAAACGAAAAAAAAAAAAAAAAAACCAACTTCCGCTCTTCGATTGACCGTGAATAGGGACCCAAAGAAAGGGAAAGGTCCATTTCGTCTTCCTGCGTAATACTGTGGTTCCTACAAGGGGTGGAAAGCCCCTAGGAATGCACTCGTCCCCCCACTGCGCCTGTGCTACATGTTATGTGTACGCGGACACGGGGTAATTGGAAAAGAAAGTCCGAGAGATTTTAGCTTTTAAATTATTCACTTTAAATTAGATCGCGTGGAAAAATAACAAAACAAATTAGTGTTATTCTATTGCAAAATAGTTTATACTTGTATATCTGCAATGAATTAATCAATTAATTTTTAGAAAGATAAAGTACTACAATCAGCAAAAAATGGTTACTTTTATTCATTTTTAAGGAGATAAGAGCATTAAATTTTATTTAATTTGTAACAGCATTTTACAATGTTGTAGCAAAACATGATTTTGGCGTAATTTTTACTATTATTTTATTTGAACAGAAACATGACAAACATGTTGTTCAAATAACTGCTATTAAATTAATTATTCATAGTTATAATTTTAAAATGAAACTATTATTATTTTTTTTCAATTTATAATTATTCAGTATAGTGAATTAAAACTTTTATTTATGTATTTAATTTTATTATTATTATTTTTTTAACAACAGCAGCTAATGTATTATAAAAAAAATTCCTTAACTATAAATTATACTGATATTTTTTATTTTTATGGAAATACTAATGAAAAGGTATTTTTTCTACTATTTTAATCCAATTTAATTTCAGAAAGTTTTGTTGTTTTGCGTTTTTTGTAAGGCAAAAACACTGGAGTTAATCCTTAGGGCGTCGGTGCTCTGAGCGGAAGAAGGCTTCTAGAAGTTTGTTCCAATATATAAAACAATTAATAAGCCATAAAATTGGGGTTGAACAGTAATTATAATAATTATTTGTTCCCTAATTTTATAAAAATCAACCATATTTCCTTCATTTTATAAATATTAGATAATGTTTTGAATTTATATAAAATTTATAAAATATCCCCAATTTTTGTTCCAGAATTGGGGATACAACGGTGATTTGTCCTCAATTCTATGTTCAAAAATCTTGTTAATTTATATAACCCATATTCACATTACATCTGGAGAAAATCACCCAACATCCAAACTGTAAATGGACAGATGCGCGGGAGACCTGAACCCAGGACCTTCACACTTCAACCAGCGGCGGATCCAGAAAAAAAAAAATTCTGGAGGGGGCACAAGACAATTTTTGTCACATTTTCTCATAGAATGACTTGAATTTACAAAACAAGTCAATGCTCTATAGTGTAAACTTCATTCGTCTGGGGTGGGGGGATGGGGCTCTGGATCCGCGAATGGCTTCAACCATATTCGGTGTCTTATCCACTCGGCCATGGTGGGCTCCTTTTGTGAACTTTTAAAATGCAGCGTTTAATGTTCTGCATTGTATATATTTTATTTTTAATTAATTAATTAATTAATTTTATTATTTTTTTTTAATTGGAAGTACTTAACAACTATCACTTTATATAAAATGAAATTTATAGTCATATAATTATTTCAGAGTTGTGAATAACTAGACAGAAACTGCCCCAATTGTGGGGTGGGGGTGGGCGCTTAGAAACCCCTTCAGTACTAAGTCATAAAAAACTGGTTAACTTATCTAATGCATATTCACAATACACCTGGAGAAAATCACCAACATCTAAACTGTAGATTGACAGATGCGCGGTAGACCATAACCCTGGACAGGACCTCAGGTAAATTAACCAGATAGAATGATTCCCCCCCCCCTCCCCTCCTTTTTTCGCATGTGAAGGAGGCACTTGAATCCTACGGGCTCAAAACATTGTAAGTAGTAAGTATTGAAATCATAAATTAAAAAGAATTATTATAACAATATATATGTGCTGCTTGTGCTGGCTTTATACCGTTCAGTTTAGAAATTACACTTCTGGACCGATATCGGTTTTGACGTTTGGTGCAGTACATCGCCAAAATCACATGTTAACCCTAAAAGGCTAGCCGCTATCGGACCGTTGCATGCCCGAAATCAACTTTTATTTGCCTACGCCAAATCGTTTTGCCAGCACAGAACCGACACCGTCCCAATTACCATTATGCCAATGCCGTCATCGAAACGGTACTGCCGATGACGGCCCATCCCTAACCCGATACGGCTGTGTTTGCTGGGATGCTAATCTAAATACATTATCTTAATTCTGATCTTCCGCGTTTTAAATGTTAAAATAAATTACCTGCCTAAAGTTTTATTCTGACTTTTACAAGAACAGTTTTCTCGAACAACTCACTCTAATCTGCTAAAGATGCAAACAATTAGCTATACTCCAACCTTAAATGACAAACCTAACTGTTAATAAACGGAAACAAGAATTTCACTTAATAAAGCTTCTTTCACTTCAGAACGTGAATGCTTTTCAAGTTTTATCGTTTAAAAGTGAATTAATATTAATATAGCTCTAATTTAATTTTCTTTTCCTCGAATAAATCTTGCATTGCTACATATTTCGCCTTCTTCACCCAATTACTGAGGATTTTCTATTGCTCACAACATAAATTTACAACAAATACTCCTCATTAAATTTCTAGTCTTTTAGCAATTTCGGGGATTAAATATTCTTTCTCTTCAAAGTTTTAAGATGATTTGATTTCTACATTTGTTCGAGACTTTCTTTTTCGAAAAATAATTAAGTTGAATATGTTTTTTAGACGTTTCGGTGCACATTAATATATTTATTTACTTTTTTTAAAAACATTTTCGCTTTTATGTATTTCTATGGTTAAGTTGCTTTTAAAATGTATAACTTAATACAGGGAGAACGATATCTTTATGCTTCATTCACATTATATTAGAATGTTTTTCATGCTGATTTAGACACCCATTTTTAAAATTGCGAGTTTCTTTCTTGTGAGCTAAAACTTAATTTAACATATTACTTTTTTTTTTTTTTTTTTTTCTTAGAGCACTAGAGTGCTATTTAGTATTTTTCAGTAGGATTACCAGATAGTCCTTTTTTGAGGGGGAGGGGATTAAAATGTTGAAATATAGATTTAAAATCTAATGAAATGTTTTATGGTACACGTAAGACAAATACGGCACGCTCGTAAATTATAATGCGTATTCCAAACAGTATTTATAAAGGTGGAGTATAGTTAGAATAGGCTCGGCGAAGGTTATAAAACTGTTTTAGTGGCCGAATTTAATATAGATTTCGATTTTAAAGAAGTGTTTAATGGAACAAGGAAGAAAAACAAGGTGCACTCATGAATAATGACACATTTCCCAACTGAGGGGAATAAGGAAGAAAAATAGGGACGACGCATGGATTATGATAAGCTTTTAATATATAGCAATCTAGTGCGTATATAAAATATGAAAGTGTTTCAGATTTTTTTAAATGACTATGTCATTTTATCTCTCAACACCCTTTATTGAAAAATGTGTCCCAAAAATGCGACATAAAAAAGTGACATAAATGTATGCGACATAATTTTATATGTATTTAAATACTATTAGTTCACAACAGCGTTAATCTATTGTTATACTATTTCGTAAGCTGCAGAATAGGCATCCCATGCATTTTTCTATAAATATGTAGGTTACACTCATAAAAATTTCAACATAGGGTTACCATTCGAAATACACGAAAGATGAGCGATAAAATGACAAAGTCAATGAATATAGTTTTAATAGGGCAATCATGAAACTAAAAAATTAGGGGGGGCCTAGAGGTGTTTCCCCCTGACGAGTTTTATTTCTTTAACTTTTTCATATTCAGATTTCTTAAAATATGCCCACTGTAAAACTTACCGTTCTTATTTTACTAAAAATACAGAAATAAAAATACAACCAACCGTGGTTCTCTGTACGAAGTACTTTGCAGTACTTAACCCTTCAACGTATTAGAATACAGAATATATGTAATTGTCAATGCTCGGCAACGCGTTCAACTCTCATATTGTCATAAAATTTAGCCAATAATTGAACTTTGGTTTAACGTATTCTCTCCCATCGCCGTAAAGACACAAAGAAGAATTTTTCTTTCTATTGCTCAGTGTAGCTTTCTAGCTTGAGCATATGTCCCGCTGGAACACAGCCATTTCGCAAGTAAAAAGTCTCTTGCCACTCACAGGATTAATATCCCGGTTGTCCTAAATATAATTTCCAATTTTATTTGCCGGAGAAACAGGGGAGTTTGTGTTTTTGAAAATCCACCCTTAAAAATAGGTACCTACGTTTGGGATAACCGGTATTTGCCAAGACTCAGAAAGTAATTACATTTACAGTTCGGATTATTGCATAGAATTTCTGTCGCGTACTAGATTTCGTACAAACTTTTATTGCTGAGTTATCGTTCGCACATTTTTTTCAGACTTCTTGCGTTTTTGTCAGGCTCATTCCTGACACACAGAAATTTAATATATTGCATTTGAGAAGTTGGTAGATTGGGACCCTCAGCCAGGAGTCTGTCGTCTCGATTGTTCCGAAATTAAATGTAATTGTCAGCAAACATCCAAAATTTAAACTTGCCCACTGTTTTTAAGAGTATACGCATTTTTATACCTCTTTTATTAAGCTAATATTCAAAATGGACATCTTTTTTCAAGAGCAAATGCGGATGCTATTTAAAATATCTGGAGTGACTCCACTCGACTTTCCGAACACTTACGATTAAGATCATGACCAAGCACTTAAATAAATTTTAATCGATGAATCATTCAAACATATATACCAAATGGAAACTCAATCGATTGCACCATTTAAACGCTTGCGCACTTTCAAGAATTTCTCCCCATATGCCATTATGCCATAACATAAAAGAAAGTTTTGTCGTAGCCCTTTAGGAGAACTATAAGTCCTATACACACCAAAATCAATACCGGTCTTAGGATGGTGGTTTATAACATGTATACCGAATTTGAGCTCCATCGAATGTATCGTTTAAACGCTAGCGCACTTTCAAGAAATTCCCCCATAGGCCATAATGTAAAAGAAATCTTTGTCGTAGCCCTGTAGAAAAACTATAAGTCCTATACACACCCAAATCAATACCGGTCTTGCAACGGTGGTTTATTACATGTATACCCAATTTGAGCTCAATCGAATCTACCGTTTAAACGCTAGCGCACTTTCAAGAAATTCCCCCCATAGGCCATAATGTAAAAGAAATCTTTGTCGTAGCCCTGTAGAAAAACTATAAGTCCTATACACACCAAAATCAATACCGGTCTTGCAACGGTGGTTTATAACCTATATACCCAATTTGAGCTCAATCGAATCTACCGTTTAAACGCTAGCGCACTTTCAAGAAATTCCCCCCATAGGCCATCATGTAAAAGAAATCTTGGTCTTAGCCATGTAGAAAAACTATAAGTCCTATACACACAAAATCAATACCGGTCTTTCGACGGTGGTTTATGACATATATATCCAATTTGAGCTCAATCGATTGCTCCGTTCAGGGGCTATCGTGTTCACTCTCACACACACAAACACACACATACACACACACATACACACATACATACATACATCTCGTAAAAATAGCATAAATGGATTCAGAAGCCCTCAAAACGTGTCAAAACACCAAAATCTCGAAGTCGAATTTTTTCATGATTACAACACTTTCCTTACATGGTACATTTTCGGAAAGTAAAAAGAAAAAAAAAAGTGTATTTCTAGACCTTGAACTGCGTTATCTCCTATTCCAGTTCTATTTCTGTAACTTCGTAATCTCCAACTTACGGAAGCAGTAACAATTTCTTCTCGAGGATTTCTTTGAAAGAGAGAGCAGTTTGCATACAAATCGCTTGTTATCGGGAAAAATTCATACCAGCAAAAGATATCCTCTAATGGCCAATTTAAATGGGAGTCTCGTTCGATAGCTTTCACGTTTATAAAAGAAATGGAGAACACCAAAGAGCTATAAATGTTCATTGAGCGTCGAGTTAGCATTCGAAGGTTGGGGGAGGGGGTATGAAATAATCATTTCGTGAATAGTTTATTTTATTTTATTTCCATGCTGCATTATTGGTATGGTAAAAATGTTCTTTTTACTAATCTTAGGGAATTTAAACAATGGAAGTTGTTGTGTAAGATTAGTTAGTTTCACCGGAATTTAAACAGAAACTCTTCGGATCGCTCATTATCCCAGGCTATGTTTCAATCGGTTAAAACTGCAATCGAAAGATTATTACTAATTTAAGAGCGATTGAAAATTCAGGTGTAGAAAAATGGATGATTTGTTTTGATAGGAACTCGTGAGATTTGTGGCATTCGGTGTAGCAGAGTCTATTAACCCTTTGAGGCGCAACCCTTTCCCAATGTTGAAAAAAGGGCAGGCGTTGCCATAGCTCGGCTTAACTACCAGCTAGATGGCGGACGGTCGAAACTTTCATCGCGTGCCACAGATCGAGAGACCCTTTTTTGACGCAGCTGTCTGTGCTCGGGCACAGTTAGGCTCCGTCACAGCTCGGCCCCGTTTAGGAGCTACCGTGTTCACTCACACATACATACATCTCGTAAAAATAGCATCCATGAATTCAGAAGTCCTCAAAACGTGTGAATACACCAAATTCTCGAAGTCGGATTTTTTCATGATTATAATACTTTCCTTACATGCTACATGTTCGGAAAGTAAAAAGCGCTATTTATTTTTCATGATAGAGTACAGCGAAATTCAGCTGTGCCACTGCCATTTGGTTTTCCATAGATTTGTGATGCTGTGTAGCCACTCTGATTTCAGCTGCCAGTTCAAATGCAATCGTTCAGCATCCTTTTGGTAAATGAGTATTTTCTATTCGAGAATTTCTTTATTCATACATCTAACATGATTACAAAGTATAAGAATGCCTACTTCGATTTTTTTAAATAAATTTCTTGAATTTTAAAAGTATCTGTAAGTTTGTATGCAAAGACTAGAAAACGCCATTCTAATTATGTGATTAAAAAGTTATATAGACTTGCATTGGATAGTTTTGCATAGCCGAATGAAAAAGGATTTTTTTCCTTTTCTTTTAATAAAAAATCTGGAGTGACTCCACTCGACTTTCCGAACACTTACGATTAAGATCATGACCAAGCATTTAAATAAATTTTAATCGATGAATCATTCAAACATATATACCAAATTGAAACTCAATCGAATGCACCGTTTAAACGCGTGCGCACTTTCAAGAATTTCTCCCCATATGCCATTATGCCATAATATAAAAGAAATTTTTGTCGTAGCCCTGTAGAAAAACTATAAGTCTTATACACACCAAAATCAATACCGCTCTTTAGATGATTACTTATAACATATATACCCAATTTGAGCTCAATCGAATCTACCGTTTAAACGCTAGCGCACTTTCAAGAAATTCCCCCAATGGGCCATAATGTAAGAGAAATCTTTGTCGTAGCCCTGTAGGAAAACTATAAGTCCTATAGACACCAAAATCAATACCGGTCTTGCGACGGTGGTTTATAACATATATACCCAATTTGAATTCAATCGAATCTACCGTTTAAACGCTAGCGCACTTTCAAGAAATTCCCCCCCATAGGCCATAATGTAAAAGAAATCTTTGTCGTAGCCCTGTAGGAAAACTATAAGTCCTATACACACCAAAATCAATACCGGTCTTGCGACGGTGGTTAATGACATATATGCCCAATTTGAGCTCGATCGAATGCTCCGTTCAGGAGCTATCGTGACCACTCACATACACACACACACACACATACATACATACATACATACATACATCTCGTAAAAATAGCATAAATGGATTCAGAAGCCCTCAAAAACGTGTAAAAACACAAAAATCTCGAAGTCGAATTTTTTCATAATTACAATACTTTCCTTACATGGTACATGTTCGGAAAGTAAAAATGTAGTTTCTAAAGTTTATTTTAAATTTAAGTCAGCTATTTTTGTTGATTCAACTGAAAGTAAGGCATTCTTTCTCACAGTATATTGATCTATGCGTCTTTTTTCAACTGCACTTTTAAAAACAGGGAAAATGGTTTCATCTATAATTCATTTTATTCTCTAGTGCTTTTTATCCTACAAAAAAATTTAAAATTAAATAGTTTAAATAATGTTTTATTTTCTTTCAGTTTACAGCTAAGATTGGCACATTTGTTCCTAGCTTAGCTTGTTTTCACCTCTATGCATCTAGGTAACAACAGGAAGATTCTAAAATTTTACATGGAAAATATTCAAAACTTTTTAAAATATATTATTCGTTCGACAATTAAACGAAGAATTTTTTAACCTTTCTCTATTTTAATCATTTAAATGCTTATTTTTGAACCTACGTAAGTAGGAATTGTAATTTCTTTTTTCTATTTCTGATCCAACGTTTCTCGAATAAAATTAAGATTAGACCCCCATATCAGCCTTTCAGCCAATATGTTCTGTCGTTTTTAAAACACAAGAATAGGATGAAGTTTAGATATGAAAAACGCTCAAGGAATTCCGGGAAAAAAAAAAGTTTTAAGAATGTCCACTAGGTGGTGCTTTGAATAAATCAGCAAATAAATCTAATGAAATGACTCATTCGAAATGTAGAAAACAATTCAACATTTATTCAATATTTTTGGGCATTTTAAAACTCATTTGGGTCACTTTTTGAGCTTAGTTTACTGTGCAATGCGAGACCTGGCGGACATTTTTTGAACTAAACATTTTGAATTTTTTCCATGAGCGCATCTCGTGTTCAGTCCATATGTCGAATTCGGTGACAATAATATCACACGTTTCAGCTGTTTACAGGGAACGTTTTAACTATCAGGTTGTAACGAAAGTTCTCCGCCAAATCTGCTTGGGTCAGCTCATGCGGCACCCATAAGCGTTAAGTTTTCAAAATTATTGGGGGGGCCGGGCCCCACAAACACATATATTCACGTCAGTGGCGTAGACTAGGGGGGGTCATAACCCCCCACCCATGAGGAATTTTTTTCCTTACAAAATGTATATTCTACATTCCCTTATCATACACCCGTATACATATATGTGAGTTGCAGAAGTCGTAACTCCCCCATGAAAAATTTCTGGCTACGCCACTGATTCACGTACATATAACTTAGTCATAGCTGCCAACTACCATGGAATATATATAACCACTTTTTCTACATGATTTTTCGGCTTAAAATATAGCAAAATGTTTGTGCTGCGCGCGCGAGCTGGTTGCTATTTAAAAAAAATAATTAAAAAATAGACTGTTTACAAAAAATGGTTAATTATATTCCGTAGTAGTTGGCAGCTATGACTTACTATATATAAGTAAATTATTGGAGGCGCTCGAGCTCTATGGGTCTATAGAATTCTACACATATGTAAGGTAAGTATCCATGTTAGTATCTTCCTACCATGTTATAAGTTAAAAATAGAAGCAGTGTAAAAAACTCAAAGGAGGGAAAAAAAAAAAAAAAAAAACATTTTCGATGCGATAGTGATAGACACATCTGAACTTTTCTTTATTTCATACTTTACATTGCATAATCTGATTTTAATGAACCAGAGCCTGGCGAGGGCAGCTTATAGTAACATTATGTGTTACGTGGCGTCACAATGAATACTAAATCATGATTGAAATCAAAAGAAGAAAATTTTTAAAAGTCCAAGTAAAGGTTTTTTTCAAACGTTTGTAAATGGCGTGAAATACTTTTTTTATGTTAGTATAAATTAATTTTCTGTATTGAGTGGTAAATTATTGGGTGGGCTCAGCCTCTATTCACAATTTATTGGGGGGGGGGGGGCTCGAGCCCCACGGACCCATATAACTCTACGCCTATGGCGGCACCCAGCGATTGGACTTGTACATCAAGTTTATGGGATGCACAGCATGACTTAATGGGCATGGCATTCACGTCTAACACTTTAGCTAGCTCTTAAGTGGTTAAATACCAATCTTCTTCCACAAGTTCTCGCAGGTGGCCCTCATCAACATCAGTAGGCCGGCCAGAACGCTCAGCTCCTTGAATGTCATAGGCTCTGTTTTTTAACTTTCAGTACCAAACCTTCGCAGTGCCATATGATACAACAGATCTGGAAGTAAATAATGCTTCTAATCCAATAACGTGATAATTCCATTTCAGACATCTTGTACTTGATGGATAACGATATTTTTTAACAACACGGTGTTCTAAAGCAAGTCTCTTTCATTCAAATGACAAAAATTGTTTGATAAAATATGAGCAAACATACCAACGTGAACTGCTTGCAGACGATATTTTGGCGGGAAACTTTCGTTACAACCTAATACAACCTTAGGCGTAGAAGTTATATGGGCCCGTGGGGCTCGAGCCCCCCCCAATAAATTGCGAATAGGGGCTGAGCCCACCCAATAATTTACCACTCAATACAGAAAATTAATTTATACTAACATAAAAAAGTATTCACGCTATTTACAAACGTTTAAAAAAAAAAAAAAAACTTTACTTGTACTTTTAAAAATTTCTTCTTTTGATTTCAATCATGATTTAGTATTCATTATGACGCCACGTAACACACAATGTTACTATAAGCTGCCGTCGCCAGGCTCTGGTTAATTAAAATCAGATTATGCAATGTAAAGTATGAAATGAAGAAAAGTTTTTTTTACTCCTTAATATTTTTTACTTTGCTACTATTTTTAACTTATAACACGGTAGGAAGATACTAACATGGATACTTACCTTACATAGGCGTAGAATTCTATGGACCCATAGAGTTCGAGCGCCTCCAATAATTTACACTTATATATAGTAATTCATAGCTACCAACTACTGCGGAATATAATTAACCAGTTTTTCTTAACAGTATATTTTTTACTTATTTTTTTCAAAATAGTAACCAGCTCGCGCGCGCAGCACAAAACTTTTGCTATATTTTAAGCCGAAAAATCGTGTAGAAAAGTGGTTAATTATATTCCGTAGTAGTTGGCAGCTTTGAGTAAGTTATATGTACATGAATCAGTGGCGTAGTCAGAAATTTTTCATGGGGGGGAGGGTTACGACTTCTGCAACTCACATATATGTATACGGGTGTATGATACCGAGTGAAGAATATACATTTTGTATGGCAAAAAATTCCTCATGAGCGGTGGTTATGACCCCCTAACCCACCCCTTGGCTACGCCACTAACGTGACTATATGTGGTTGTGGGGCCCAGCCCCCCCCCAATAATTTTGAAAACTTTACGCTTATGAATACAACCACCCTTAATTTTAATATTTATATTAATTTTAATCTTCATCACATAGTTGTAAAATCAACTTACTTCAAGTGAAAGCCCCCTTTTTTTTTTAATTGCCCTTTTCGTGTATCGTGGAAGACTTTTGAAAACGCTTCACCTTTTAAAGTATCGAAACTATCTTTAAAGAACACGAAACTCGATGTCGAACGGCAAAACTCCCTAGTTACATGCACAAATGATGCTAATTGGGCATTGAAGATTCACGGCTGAATAATCATGCCGTCTTCGGAATAACGATTTGCTTTAATTGGCGTCTTTGAAGAGGGGGGGGGGGCGGAGCTCATCATTGCGGGTATTAGAAATCTTTAAAACGTCATTAAGAATGAAATTCCATAAAACCGAGGCTTGAAGATACTTCTAGATCTGCGTGTTTTTCATTCGAAACTTTCAACGCTGAGGGAAAAGATTTATTTATCAGAAAAAAAATAAGCCAACAAAGAGCAGTATTTATTTAATATATTGATCAATATTCATCTAAATTTTCAAATGCAGTTTTTTAAGGATTAGACATAAGTATTACATTTAGTACTATTAAGTATTAAATATACTTCAAACATTTTCTTTTTACCAATTTGAACGGCTAGTGCAGGATTTATATGCGCTAATTGGCAGGCTAATCTCAATAACGAACAACTACGTTTTTGAAAAATTATAGTAGGATGATGTTTAGAGGAGTTTACTTATAAAAAAAAAGTGTGGGGGGGGTGGGGTGGCTGTGGGTTTTACGTGAATGCGAGTACGTAACGAGTGCTATTTTCTTTGAGTTTCATTGGGTTCAGGAAAGAAATCAAGTAAACAAATAATGACTGTGTTATAACGTTATGAATGATAGGTTTGTGATACACAAGCACGAAACAAATGGCATACAACATAAGTATTTCACACTAATGTTTTTACGTACGCAGTAGATCTTGAAGAGAGCTGACGACTGAAACTAGTTAAAATCGATTCATACGTCAAAATTTGAATCGAAATTATTAGTGATCACAAAATGCATCGAAATTTCTTAATATCGTACAAAGAAATAAAAATGAATTCCATTGAACTGCAAACAGCCTTTAAAGTTGTAATACATGTTGTTCAGTCTACTGTGAATTGTTTCGAAACTTAAATTAAAATGTAGAAGGTATTCTACTTCTTCATACCTGCAATAAATGAAAATAACTTTTTATAGACATGCTAAAATGTAGTCTTTAGGATCATGTGACATTTTTAAAAAGTGCCTTATTTCTTTAAATAACTTGCATTTTTAAAGGATTTCATTAAAAACAACTGAGGATAATTAATTACAAATAGAAATATACTGTATAATATATATATTTAACTATTATTGCATCATTAGAAGATTAACCTCCGGCAACCATAAACTTTTATTTGTGCAAAGGCTTTCTGTAAACATGTTCTTACATTTTAATATTTAAACATAAGTTATATTTTCATATCTCCTAGAAAGCATAGCTTATTTTAAACAATAAGGCCGAAATATTACGCAATATTCCAGAAATATAACTGTTTAGAACATTAAGAGCATTTGATTTCCCCATAAATTAGAACTATTTACTTCAAAATTCATGCGTTTTTTTTTTCAAATCAAAATTGTAACCCTTTTCATACCTGATTAAATAATTTATCTTTGAGGGAATTTTTTCTTTTGATAATAAAGTTTGTCTAATTGAAAAAAAATATATAATATGAAATCCTGATTACTAGTATTTATAAATGTTTTTTTCAATGTTGGCGTGAAACCGGCTTTGTGTGCACAAAATAGGACATCCACCCTGTGCGAAAGTGTAGGTAATTTTCGTGTCCTCAATTGTGAAGGCGCGCAAGGTTTCGAAGGGTTAAAATGCACCGCGATGTAGCAATCCAGTAGTTCAGTGTAAAATTTATTTAAATTAAAAAATATTTTATGGAAATCCACGAATATAAATCATCACCGTACCCCAATCGTTCTCGTTAAAGACTACATTTATTATTATGAAATATACAGTTCAAAGTACTGCATCATAAGAAAAGATATCCGCGATCCATTATTTTCATATTAGAATAACCGATCCCCCCCCCGCCCCCCAAGAAACATATTAGTTTAAGCTTCCTACATTTTTATTTATTTATTTTTTGCAGTTTTTCAACCGCGCATCAGAATATCATTTACAAAACATTCTATTTGACTTATCTCAACCTTCCTAGAAATTTAAAAAAAAAAAGAGAGAAAGAAAGAAAAAAAAAATTAAAAGAAAGAAATATTCTTTGACCGCTAATTACAAAACAAAATTGATTCTCATTTTATCTTCATCATTAATCTCAAGTTAAACCTTTTACTGTAAACAACGAGAGAAAAAAAAAGAAAAGAAAATATAAATCTCCATCTTTTCATTTTTTCGCCGATTGTCACAAAAGAAGAGGTTCCCTCCGGGGGTACGAAAATAACGCAAACTTGATTCGTTGAGTCAAAAGCATCTGCTTCAATGGCCCGGGCACACGAATGACGAAATAATACTAATTTGTTTGTGTCGTGGGTTTTCTTGATTGAACATCTCTTGGCGTCGAGAACAAAGCTTTCGGAAGATTCCCGGCGAAAAGAAAAAGAAAATTGTTTCGGGGGGCATAATTATGGTTGAGAGCTTTGACGTCAAAAGCGTTCCTTTCATTGTCATGGAAATGAACGAAATTCCTCTGTGACTCACTCGGTCGAGTGTCCAATAACAAATTCGGGCGATTTTCTTCCATCCCCCCCCCCCACCCCATGCAAAATCCTTTTATAATAAAATCCCAGAGTTAACAAAGTTAGTAGCTGGCTAGGTATGTGTGTAGGTAACCTCCGATCTTCTGCGCAGAGCCTGATCATAGGTTGGTCGGGGCCCCGGGGCAAGATGTTATTTTGGGCCCCCTATACTAACACAAGCATTTTAACTTATTTTTGTTGGCTGTTGCATTTTCCCGACATAAAAATAAAACATTTTTAAAGAATACTAAAATTGAATTAAAAATTAATTACCTATTTATTTATATTTATTTAGAACAAGACTATGCATTTAAAAGTGAATTTAATATTTTTTGAGTCCGTTTGTATTATGAGCGCATGGGCAGGCGCGTAGCCAGGAAAATTTTTCGGGGGCATAGGCGCACCGACGGGGGAGGCTATGCCCCCGATGGTATGGGGGCTGAAGCCCCCCCTCCCCCCTAAAGGTAGAAAGTTAGAAGTGAAAAGCTTTAAAAAATGAAAATTGTCGCTAATGAATTATTTTTTTCTTTCTTTTTTTAATTGTCTTAGAGTTATTTCCAACCAAAAAAGACATTTATTTAAAAAGTTTTTAAATAAATGCTTACAGTTAGTTTACGAAACACTGTTAATCTCGGTTACAACGTCACTGAAAAGAGCAGATAATTATTTATGACTCCATACCAAGTTACATTGCTTGTGTTCTATGGGACAGTCAAGTGGTACCGAATATGTAGACGTTATAAGAGAGTTGTAACTAATCGAGGTCACTATAACCGAGTTCAGCAGTATTTGGATGTCGCCCAGCCCCCCCCTAAACTAAAATCCTGGGTGCGCCACTGTTCGGGGGGGATATGAACTTATATGTGCATAAATAGACGGAATTTCATCACTAATCTAAAAATTTCGGGGGGGATATATCCCGATATCCCCCCCCCTGGCTACGCCCCTGCGCATGCGTGCGCTCATTCAAGAAATGGCAATGACGATGAGGCACGGGAGCCAAGTTTCTCACTCCAAAAAATTTTCTGGATACACCAAAAAGGTCGAAAGTTTCATTCCTTCATCCATGAAATAAAAAATGTTAACTAATCTATATTTTATGATATTGGCCATATGGCCTCATATATATACGTTTTCAAACCATACCATACCATACGTTTACCATACCACGTCGCCATACCATACGTTTTCAAAAACTCCTAACTTCTTGTTTATGGATCCATGAGTCTTAAAGACCATTGAATTAGAAGAACAGAAAATAAATCTGTCCATTTATTGTTAAAAATGATGCTTAGATATTACAAAGGAAATTGAGTTGCAAAAAATTTATTACAGTTTGTATGAATATGTAATAACAATAAATCGGGATTGCCTAACAAATTGCCCCGCATGCCCGTGTATTAATCAGGCTATCTGCTTCTGCGTGCGCCTTTCGGTCGCATGGCATGGCACCTAGACGGGTTGTCACAGACCTACGTAATTTTGTATACGGCTTTACTAGGACATGTCCTAACACACCTTGGAGCGATTTTTTCGAAATTCGAATCAGAAAATGTTTTATTTTATGCGATTTTTTTCTGGCATAATACGTAATAACGTTGGTCATTACTCTCGCAATAAAACGATATTTGCATCATCGGATAGAGGAGAAAAATTTCTTTTAAAAACAGTTTGTTGTGACATAATTTGCAGATTTCGGGGGATTTTTTAAAGAAAAATATTTTTGACAATTTTCTTAAATAATTTTAAAACTGTTGCATCTTGAATTCTATCCGTCACAACTTTTTGATATTTTGTCAAATGATGGAGCATGCATTTCGCCTTCTTTTAAAAGGAAAACGGGGAGTCAATATAAATTAGGAGATTTTAAAAAAATTTTTAGGTAAAGAAGGATTTTGAATTCAATAGCAGCTGCTCAAAAATTTCACTATCATATGCGGTTTGGCTGTCTTGGAAACAGTAACAATGAATAGAATTGCTCGTTTAAAAAAAAATAAATAAATAAAACTACATTTAAACAAAACTCCCGAGTTTTCGCAAGTGAGATAAATTTACGTCATTTTTATGTAACGAGTTTCGAACACCTTTCGGAACTCAATCAGAATAACAGATTATCCCCCCTCCCAAAAAATACGCCATACCCTAGGATAATGGACGATATGGATACGAGGCTATTTGCCCATGCGATAAGGCCCCGTTTAATTGGAAGTTTTCTTTCTACATACAACGGATGCTAAACATTACCCATCATTTCTTCCCCTCGAAAGCACTCTTTTAATTGTGGGATAGTTAAAACTTTGTGAAAACAACACGCATAGGTTTTATCGCTCATAGAAAATGAACTCTGATGTTCGACTTTACAAATTACTTTGAATATGTTTTCCATTCTCGTCTAATAATTCAACAAGGCATTTTTCTTTTCAGGTTCAAGGAAGGGAGGGAGTGAAGATAACACGCCTTTTGCATCCGGCGGCTGACGTTGACGATCTAACGGTCTGGAGAGTATAGGGCAGTTTTCTTCCAATAGTATAATATGAAGACGCGTTAGGAAGAACCATTTAAAAAGTCCATATGGCACAGAGAGCCAATTGGGGGCCCCGGGGATAAAATCTTTGGGGTCCCTTTGCTATCCAGAAATTCTTTATGTCGTATTAGATCAATCATTTATTCTTTATTAAAATTATTAATCATTTAAAGAAATTTTAAATTAGTAGTAATTGGAAAATAATTAATAGAATTAAAATTATTAATTTAAAAGAGTATTATACTTTAATAAACATCCATGCTCTAAATAATACTAACATTTTGTTTTGAAGGTTTCGTCACCTCCATAGAGCAACTGTATTTAAAACGTTAACATTTTTGCATGGCATGTTTCCTCAGTATTGAAAAAATTAATATTTTTATTCATACTTCCATGCAAGCAGGCAGCCAAAAAATTTTAGAAGGTCAAAAAAGTGGAAATTTCAAAATTTCTTATAGAAAGTCTTGATCTTTTTTGTTAAGGAAAATTCAAAATTTCGGAGGTTGGGTGGGCCCATAGTCTCTCCTCTCTGGCTATACCCTTCCTTCCACTATTTAACAATGTGTTTCGGAAAAAAAAATTATTTCTTGCTAAATAAATCTTTTCTGCTTTTAGTCATGGCAAACCGTTGAATAACACCGTCAATGGTCTACTTTTCTTGCAAAAGAAGATTCAATCACTAACATTCCTCGTTTTTGTCAAGTTGATGGTTTATGCTCTAGCTGGCTTTTTGTAATTTCATTCAAAAATTAATTTGAAACATCCGGGGACATAATCTGGATTTTTACTTTTTTTTTTAACAAAATTGACAACACACAAATAAGTATCATATGAACAGCAAAAGCGGGGCCCCTTCACAAGCTGAGGCCCTGGGGATTTTTCCCCTGCTCCCCCTCCCTCTCTGCGCCCCTGGTTATGCCACTGAAAATGGTAGATGGCCGAAGTGTGAAGGTCCCATCGCGCGGCTGTCGATCTAACGGTCTGGAGTTTTGGTAGGTTTTCTCCAGATGTAACGTGAATACGCGTTAGAACCCCTTAGAAAGTCCCCCTACCAAGGCACCTCCCCCCTTGGCAGATCGCCCTAGTGTAGCGTTGCCGTAATCACACACAAAATGTCCATTGCCTAAATCATCCCCCCACCCTACGGAAGGGTGCCATCGTATATCTTTGCCGTATATGCTTAATTGCCCTATAAAAGTTTTAATCAGCTCATCTTTTACTAACTATTAATCTTTGAAAAATAAATACTAGGGAAACAAAATCTACATTTCGGGTGGAAGAAATGTTCGCTTTCCAGTCTTTGCATGGGTTGGCGATTTCAGGGTGTCCACCAATCTCAGCAGGCAAAAGTTGTATCATTAGTAGCCTCAGATCCCGATTAACCTCTGAAGTGAGGGGAAGCTCAGTCTCATTTCGGCCCCCCCTATCCCCTTTTTAGTCGGGAAAAGTAAAGTTTGAATGATTTTCTTTCATAAAAATATTTTATTCATAAAAAGGAAATTTCATTGATTTATTTAGTTCTAATGATTTCCTTTGAAAAAAGCATTTTATTCATTCATTTGAAAATTTCCTTTGATAAAAATATTTTATTCAGTCATCTTCATAATAGTTTAGTTCACAGTAACGAGATTTTATAGTATTTTGAAAATTACTTTAAACATTAACAAATAACTAAAAACATTTCATTACCTTACTAGAACATTAAACCTATTTTTCATTAGGCATTTTTTTCAGAAATTCTTTGTTTGTTTGGATGACATCCTAAAAATCACAATACAGAAGTTGAGAATTAATTTTGACATTTAGAAGATGTTTAACATTACATATTAAAAGTCTACCCCTTTCTGCCGGCCAAATATTCCCCATAACAGAAAAAAAACTCTCAACTGCAGTAGATGTCCCAGGCAAAGACATCGCAAAAAAAAAAAAAAAAAATTAGAAATGTTGCGACATGAAGTATCAATTCTGAAAAGCACCACTTCTCTTCATTAAAAATGTTTGCAATAA